>APFE030384265.1:7563-34902 GCA_000404065.3 Pinus taeda
CCTTGTACTAGAACAGGAGACCGAGCTGAACCCTGGCCCTTTTGTTGGGGACATTCAATTACAGGCATTTATTTCATTTGCAGTTAATCAAATTAAATGGCTCAAAGCCTATAATGCTTTTCAAAGACAAGAAAACGGATTAGATCTATGGATAAGAGCTGAGCCTAGGGATCCAACACAATTATGGAGGAAACATAAGAACCTCATGAAGACTCCAGGAGTGATTGAAGCATTAGGACCCATGCATGAGGCAATCATTTGGCAGGGATTATAATACTTTCCCTCTATCAAAGACCCTGCCATTGATGCAGCTAAATTTCGATATCGAATATCTAATCCAAATATCCAGCTCAGAGAACCATTTAAGTATGAGAATTTTAAACTAGCTGCCAACAGTTTTCCCCTCTATGGTGATATTGTTTTGAGGGCAGGGCCATCTTGGTTAGGATATAGGTTCCAGAGTCCAATCATTTGGCATCCTGCACCCGGATACCAAGCCCTGTATGAGATGTCTGAGGGTCAGACAGGCCATTTCTTTGACTACCTAGTTTCGCATAACGGTTGTAGGCCTTCACATGAGACTCCATCTCCAGCCTACTCACTCACTACCTTACATGTCAACTACAATGTTTTCATGAGGCTATGAAAAGGGGTAAGCAGGGGGGTGTGTGGAGTACCAAAGAAGGTAAGTTTTGATGGTTATTTCAGTATATTTTCACTAGGACTCATAAGCCTTTTTGCATCATGAACTTAGAAAACGATAAATAATTATAACAAAACATGTGAGATTAATATGCAAAACAAGAACGCTGACAATTGTCGTTTCCATGTGCAGGAGGGAGGAAAAACGAAAAGTTTCCGTTCTAAAGGAAAAGACAAAGTCGGGTTAACTGTTCTCCCTTTGACGAGAGACTGCATGCAAACCAGATCAAAATGGATCAGCCCGGGAAAGGAAGCGGAGATATCAGCTCGGTGCAGAAAAGAGAAGAAATGACTCAGGGTTAATGGTTCTGCGAATCCCTCAGGATCCTTGATCCTGAGGGATCGTTGTTTTATCTATTTCTGCATGTAGATATCTTCGTCGTCACCCTTATATAAGGGGCAGCAGTATTAGCTAAAAGAGTGGTTATGCTCTTATGTAATTTCTTTTAAAAGATCAAAACTTTGATCATTATGTCATGTTAAGACTTACTCTATTGTAATTTTACTTAATGCATTAATACATACTTGGTTACTCTTTTATCTTTGAGCCTGGAATAACTTCAAGCAGTGTACCCCTGGAGGCTAAGGGCCCGATCCTGGAGGACACTTGCTCTTGTACCATTACGCGTGGTTTCTGTGTGGTTTGCTTATCAACGTGATCTGGTAATTTGATGTGTTTTATAAAGTTGATGTCACATGCTCTGTCGTGTTTAATCCATTAATGTTTCTAAAAACAAAAGTGTTGTATTGACGTTGCATCATATTACTGTTCCTTTATGTGTTGATATAATACGGTTAGTTTCTACAGGATACGGTTGTTCCATTACAGATTTTTGTGTTATGCGATTGTGCCTTAACATTACATAATTCATCTTGGAAGCTCTGTTCTACGTGATTATTGGATTCTCGAATATTGTTGTTCCATCTTGAGATGCAATCGTATGCTTTCTAATTAGAGTGACAACTGAATTAGATTACTATTTGAGCATGTTGTGTTTATATGGTTTTTAGTGTTGTTCCATCATGTATCCATAAGCAGTGCTGTTCCATTTGTGTGTACATCTTTAAGAATGAAGGATTGATGTTTGGTTATGACTAATGCAAGTGATTTGATAGATTTACGGCTTGTTAGACTTAGCTACTGCTCTATTCCTTGATTGCTGTTCTATTTCTGCATTGCTGTTCCATTTCCAAATTGCTGTTCCATTTCAGACTTGCGGTTCCATTTAGATTTGTTGTTCCATTTTAGAATTTCCGTTCTATTTCAAGGTTGTTGTTCCATTTCATTGTTGATTCGATTTCTTTGCCATTCCATTTCTTGTTATCTGTTATTTTGGTGTGAAGGACAATCTCAGGCTGTAGTGAGCATTGGCATCTGTTGTCTAGCTCCCAGACCCCTGATCTATTCTCTGATTTCTTTTCCATCAGTTTCTAAAGGGATGGGTTATTGCTACCAAACCCTTGACTGATACATTGCTTAATATCTTAATGTGTGATTTAGTCTTTTGAAGTAGTTAAGTTGTAGATACGCATCCATTTACTCTTGTATTTTCAAACACTGTGCTACAAGCATTACTCTGGCAAATGATAAGCCTCAGACTGAGACACTCTTTGAAATAGCGAAACGTTCCCGGATTGACATATTAATGTGAGGTAACTAGAGGTGAAAGAGACCCTTTTTATAGCTCCACACTCGCCTTCCACATTCCAATCGTCTTCTTCTTACTTCTTAGTCAATATCATTTCTTTCATATTAAGCTTTGTGTATTGCCATATAGAATCCTATGTGTTATTTAGATCCTTGAATATGAAAGGAAACCCAAAACCAAACCACAGGCCCTATTCACAATCAGATTTTTTAAAAGAGAGGGGTGCCAAGATTCAATTGTTTCCCACAAACTCTTAGGGAAGCAGTCTAAATAGCCAAAAAGGCTACAAATCATGGACCAAAGAATTTCCATGTTTGCAAAAGTGTTGAACATATGGTTAATTCTTTCCTCATATTTTTGAGAGATGGGGCACCATTATGGTCCTATATAGCCTTTTCTCCTCAAAAGGTCCCATGTTAGGAGTCGACATCAACCAACTAACTAGAGGAAGCTCGCTACCTTCGACCATAACTTTCCTTCCCAAATATTCCATTGGAGGGGATCCTTTGGTATTTCCTTGTGATTTTCCATAATTCCATAAGTCTCTTTGATGGTGAACACATCCTGTGTTTGATATCCACATCTCATCTTGTCTTCCCCTCACACTACCTGAATCTTTCTATCTTTTTGTTGTGTATCCATAATTTGTTATTCATGTGAAAAAGGTTCCTCATCCTGAATAATTTTTGCGAAACGTGCACTCTGCTCTCGCCTGCTAGGTCAAGCCGCTACTGATCTCACCTTGGCCTTCGGTCTTCAACAATGGCCCCTCCAGACCCTTCACTGGAGGCAGCTGCTGCCCAACAGGCTTTTTCTGCCCTGGTTAAATCCTTACCCCTTCAGCGCCCTTGCCCAGCAATCTCTAAGTTTGTAAAGAAGCTAGATGTTTTGCAAGAGGTCAACCTTCCTCCAGCTCTTCCTCGCATGGCTGCTCTTTCATTAGCAGAACGAGGTCTTATCAAATAATTCACTGCCCTCTGGCCATCTCCAAAGAGAGTGCAAAGATGGGTCGAACGAAACTGGTCTGATAAAATACAAGGCAAAATCTCCATTCGCTTTTGCGAGAAAGGGTATTTCACCTTCCATTTTGAATCAAGAGAAGACAAGGATCCGATCTTCAGAAATAGACCATATTTCATGGATTCCAGAGGTCTATACCTCAACAAATGGACTTCAGATTTCGACCCTAAAATGGATGTCCCTAGTGCAGTTCTGGTCTAGGTTTGGCTCCCTCACCTTCCCCTCCATTGTTGGGGAGACGAATCGGTTCGAGCCATTGGGAATGTTGTTGGAAGATTCATTGACTGTAGTGAGCCAAAAGATAATATGCAAGCCTATGCTCGCATATGTGTAGAAGTTATCTAAGCAAAGGCCTTCCTGAGGCCATCAAACTCAAAGTGGACGACTAGACGGACATCCAACAATTGGACTATCAGCAGATCCCGTTCAAATGCAAGGTATGTCACGAATATGGCCATTTTGCCAACCGCTGTTCTAAACTAGTTGATGTAGAGAATGTTTCACAAGATGAAAAATGAGAAACGGTCAAGAAAAAGAAGACTATTCCCATCTCTAAGGCAAACCCTGAAGTTGTCCCCCCCAAACCTAATACATCCATCCCTTCCACCTCATCCCTCTCTAACTCCTCCTTCCCCTCTCTAGCCCATCTTCTCCCTCCCCCTTCTTCATCCAATCCTTTTTCTACCATTTCTCCTCCTGAAAACAACCCCCCTCCCTTGCCCCAAGATGATGCCATTGAGCCCTCCCCCCCCTCTGCTTATCTCCTCCTCCCTCTCCCTCGAACCCCCCTCTTCTAGACTCACTAGGAGTTCCTCGAAAGAGCACAGAGTGATTATGGATGCACAAAAAAAGCAAGGGCCAGGAAGGAAATCTGCCAAGCAGCAGAGAGATGAAAATTCTCAAAAGGATATTGCCATGGGTACTCAGAACCCCATAGAAACCTACATTTTGGGGCAAAATGATAAAGAAACAATATACAAGGAGCAAGGAGGGCAAGCAACTCTCCGTACCCCTCACATTCAATGATGAAAGTTCTATCCTGGAATAGCAGGGGACTAGGGCACCCCTCCAAAATAGTTACCTTAAAAGATATTATAAATCATGAGAAACCAGGAATTTTATTGTTACAAGAAACAAAATAAGGACAACAAGAAATGAAAGTAATCATTGGTCAACAAAAGCACTATAATGGTAGCATTAGTGAATCAAGGGGTGCTTCCGAGGGAATTGCAACCCTATGGAACCACAACATTTGGAATCACATATTAGACACAGTCAGCCAGCACTGGATAAAAACCATTCTAGAGAATATAGCAGATAACCAAAGGATAGTCATCTATAACATCTATGCTCCAAACCATTAAAGAGACAAAGAGCAGCGTTGGGCTACCCTCAAAGAAAACATAGATGAATAAGGAAACAACAATATCATTCTCACGGGAGACCTCAATCTCATACTCCATTCCAATGAGAAAAGAGGAGGCTGCTTCTTTCCTGAGCCATACAGAATGTAGTTAGAGACCATCATGCAGGATCACGATCTTGTTGATGTTGTTCCAAAAAACCGTAGGTTCACATGGAGTAATCGCAGGTTGGGCCAAGGGAATATCATGGAAAGACTCGACATAATTATGGTGAATGTCACGCTCCTCTCTTCCTATTCCACTACTTATGCCACCATCCTACCCTTCTTTGCTTCTGATCATTACTCCACAACTCTTGTTCTTGAAGCCCACTGCCACTTAGGGCCCATTCCCTTTAAATACAACCCTCTATGGAACAACATTCCTGTTGTTAAAGAGATCGTCCAAAGCACTTTGTTTTAGCACATAGAAGGATCACCGGGATACATATTGGAAAACAAGTTAAAAAGGACCAGATACGCCTTAAAGGAATGGGCAAAAAACTGCTACACGAAACCTGAGAAGGATAAAAAAGAAATAAAAAACAAACTATAAAAAATTCACAGGATAACAGAGGAACGAGGACTCTCCCAGGAATACAAAGACCTTGATAGCAATCTCTACTTCCAGCTATATCGAGCCAATAGAGAGGAGGAGAAAAAATGGAGAATAAAATCTAGGCAGCTATGGCTACAAGGAGGAGACAAAAACTCTGCTTTCTTTCATAAGCAGGCTACCATCAGGAAAATTAGGAACAATTTTACATCTATCATAGATGTAGAAGGACATCTTCAAACCACTCAAGGTGCTATTAGAAAGGCAGCCTCAGATCATTATAGTGCTCTCTTAACAGAAAAAAAGAGGAGGAAGATTACTCAGATTTGCTGCAACACATCCCCACTTAGATCAACAAGGAAATAAATGATAACTTGATCACGAAGATCAAAGAAGAAGAAATAAGAAGAGTTATTTGGACACTCCAACCAGATAAAGCTCGTGGCCCAGATGGTTTCCCCATCTGCTTCTGTCGAGCTTATTGGGGAGTAATCAAAAAATATTTTGTCAAAATGATAAAATGGACTTAGCGCAAAGGTAAAATTGGAGGCTTCACCAATGTCACCCAACTTGCCCCCCTCCCCAAAGAGAACTGGCCTTCTTCTTTTTCCCGATTTTGACCCATTTCCCTTTGCAATTCATCTTACAAAATCCTGACCAAAATTCTTGCTTCTCGCCTTAAACCTCTCATCCCCTCACTTATCTCTGAAAACCAAGGAGGATTCTTGGCCAATAGACAAATTTCCGACTCAATCCTCCTTGTCCAGGAAGCTATACACTCCAGCCAATCTAGAAAGGAAAAAGGTTTTATCCTAAAATTGGACCTAGCCAATGCCTTCGACAAAGTAAGGCATTCATTCCTCATTGTTGTTCTAAAGAAAATGGGGTTTGTTGTGCCTTTCCTTGATCTCATCAAAGCATGCATTTCAGGTCCTTGGATCTCTCCTCTTGTTAACGGAAAACCAGGGCCATCTTTCCAATCCTCTTGAGGGCTAAGACAAGGCTGCCCCCTATCCCCTTACCTATTCATCTTGATGGTTGAGTCCTCCAGTAAAGCATTGGACCACAATTGGCATGCCAGACTTATCACAAGTATTAAATTCAGGAATGGAGTAAAAAACATAAACCACTCTCAATATGCTGATGATACTTTGTTAACAGGAGGAGCCTCCAATATTGTAGCTCGTCGATTCAAAGCCCCCTTAGACGACATGAGCTACTCAAGAGGTATGGTCAATCAACTCAAAAGTTGCATCTACAGTTGGAACACTACAACTCAAGTCCTCCATAACATCGCCAACACTTTTGGGATTCCTTACAAATTAGACTGGGAGCACTTCACTTATCTAGGAATGCCAGTGAGTGCTGGTCCTTTGAAAGATGAAGTTTGGGACACTATCATAGATAAAATGAAAAGGAAAGTGCAACAATGGGGTTCCACATAGCTCAATCCGGCAGGCCGCCCAGTTCTCCTGAAAACAGGTCTTTCTTCTTTACCTTTATACCAATTCACGCTTCTGCAAGCCCCTTTCACTTTTCATCACAAAATGGAAGTCATCCTCCGCCATTTCCTTTGGCGGGGCGGGGGGGGGGAATGAAAAAAATAAATTCAATATTGTAAGTTGGAAGCAGGTCATTCAAACCCAAGATCGCTGAGGCCTAGGAATTAGATCTCCCAAGTTTCTAAATTTGGCTTTTGGTGGCAAGATCGTTTGGAGATTCATTAGCAGCCACTCTTCTTGATGGAAAAGTGTGTTGGAGGCCAAATATCTAAACTTTCCAAGACAACACCTCTTGGATCACGATATCCCTAACAAAGTTTGTTCTAAAATCTGGAGATTGTGCAAGAAAGCAATCCTCCTTCTTGCCGAAAACATCTATAAAGTTCCCAAGGGCTGCACCAACATAAAAAACGGAGCAGATAGAATAATGGGACAACAGCCCATTAGCAGCCAACCTGGAACTGATCAAATTCTCTCTTTCTTTGACAACACATGGCTTCATTACTTGGATCAGATTTCTCCATGGGATACCCAATCTCAGATTTGGACAGGATGGACCTTTCCAGCCATACCCATAAACCTCAAAGCGAGTTTTGCTAATCTCTTAACTCACCTTCATAACATAGCTCCTATTAAAAAAAATGGTATCAATGGCTTCCATTGGGATCCTTCACGCTCCAATTACACAATTCAAGCTGCCCATCAGTATATTTGCAACAGTGAACACCCCATGCCTATTTGGACACATTGGAAAATTGTCTGGAAGTCAAAGGCCATCCCAAAAATTAAATTCTTCATTTGGGCTATCCTAAAAGCGAAAATTCTCACTTCTGACAACTTGCAAAAATGAGGCATTATTGGTCCTTCCCGTTGCCAAAATTGCCAAGCTGCTGAAGAAACCATCCAGCACCTCTTCATCGCCTGCCCCTTTGCAACCACCCGTTGGAAAGAAATCTCCTTCAACGCCCATCTCCCCTTGAACCCCCAAAACTCTATTGAAGAAGTTCTGCATCTCTGGAAAAAGAACTATCCATGGCAACAAAAGAAGAACAATATCACCAAAAGGGTTTGGGATGGTCTTCCCTAATCCCTTCTATGGAACATATGGTTAGAAAGAAACCACATGGTCTTCAAAGACAAAGAAACCATCACAAGAAAATTATGTAACAAGGCAAGGAGTCTTACTTTAGAAACCATATTAGTCAAAAGTCAAAAGAAAATTGACATCACTAGCCTCTGTGTTGAAGAAAGGAATTTCATAGGCAATTTGTTGGACAAAAGTAACAACAGCCAAAACAGGAGTAACATTTGCAGCCAGATCAACAATTCTAATCATAGTTGGAAGATAAGATTGAAAGATGAGGAGTTCTCAACTTGGCTTAGAAACAACAACACCTACTGTCTATTCTTCGATGGTGCTTCCAAATCTAACCTGGAATAACAGGGGCTGGTGGAATCATCTGCAATGCCAACAGAGATATCAAAATTACTTATGAATGGGGATTAGGCCCCCTCTCTAATAATAGGGCTGAAGCTCTAGCTCTATACCAAGGACTCGTCCAGCTTCAAAAACTTGGCATAAACACTACAATGATCCTTGGCGACTCGGATGCCATCATTAGTCTAATGGTTCACAACCGAAATGCCTCCAATATGCTACTACAACAAACTATCAACCGGTGTCAAATGCTCGCACAACAAATGGCAGACCTCCACTTCTTCCATGTTCTTCAAACTTTCAACAAGGAGGCAGACACTTGTGCTAATAAAGTGTGGAGCACATCCATAGGCAATCTCTTATGCAATTCAATTGAATCCCAACATTATCTACCATGAGTAGAAACATATCTATGCTCAGAATGGCCCACAACAAATCAATTTCCATTGACACTCACAACGTTCTCAAGAATATTCAGGTCCTGGTTGCTACTAAAATCCACCTTGACATCCGACAACATCATGTTTTCTTCACCAAATCTTTGGACATGATCCACCCTTCTCCTTTTTGTCCCATCGCCCATGCCGCTCTGCCCGCCCTTTCATCCCCTATGACCCTTCTCGTATTCTTCCCGTGATCCCAACCCCTTTCTCCTTCAACCCCTTGTCAGCCCCTTGTCAGAATCCACCTTCATATCCTCTTTCCCCTTCTCTCATTTCACATCTCCTCTTCTCTCGGGCCGCATTCATCCCTTCTATCATTTGCTCTCAGCAGCTCCTCTGCCCTGAGCCTTCGCTCCCCAACTCTCTTCACTATCATGCCACCACCAAGCTCCCTCTACCCAGGCTCTTTGGTTCAACAGTATCGCGGCGCTCTAATCTTTCAGAGCACTGAGAACATAGTTTGGCCTCCCACAATGGCGAGAAGCAAAGACTACCTCCACTGCGCTGATCTACAAGCATAATTGGATCAAATCCGTGCTTATCAGAAAATATTGGATTCCAAAATCGACACCCATGCTGGGATCAGTAGCGAGAAGCATGAGGCCGACCTCAGTCTTTTTCTCCATAGAGTTATTCACTTTAGGAGCAGTTTAATGATCTCTCCAACAGATGCAGCCATGCCCAGGAGTCCATCGACATTCTGAAGTTCATGATGGAAAAAAGAAGCACTCCAAACACAAGCTCTTCGAGCCTAAGGAATGTAGAAGTTAATAGCAAGCTCGAAGATTCTACAGCCCACTAGATCAGTCATATAAACTTAGACTAAGCATGCTTTGCAAAATTTGTTTCTTGTTATTCCAGTTCATTAGAGTCTATACATGTTCAGGTTTTCCAAAAGTCAAGAATGACAGGAGCAAAGAAGAATTTTGTCTTCTCTGTATTATTTCCTTGCTTTGCTTCCCGGGCATAATGCCTTGTAATACAGGAGCTCAGCCTCCTCAATCCTTTTTTGGAGTATAAACAACAACCGACAATGTAAAAAAAAAAAAAATGTTCCTCATCCCAGTTATCTTGCGTTTCCATTCTCACCACTAATCTTGCAAGAATATTTCTTTCCAGATTTTAGGGACCATTACTTCCGTTGTCCTCGTGGTGTACTCTTTAAGACATATTAACTCCTCTCCAACCTTGGGAGTTGTTGTCAAGAATTTTCCCAAAACTTGGTTGTTCCACCATCTCTAATCTCCTAGAATAGGTGATATTGTATAAAAGGCTTTTATTCCAATTTTATATTGCATATTAATGACCCTTATGGGAAATCTTACTATTGCACTTTATTAGTTTCCACAACTCTTGACCTCCTTGGAGCCATCTCCACCATAATTTGGCTCCCATGGTTATTAAGAGTTCTAGGGTCCCTCAAACCAATACCACCCCCCCATTTTGGTAGACACACCTTCTCCCAAGACTCTAGAGTCCAATTTTTGGCGTGTTGATCCCCTTGCCACAAGAATTTATGAAAACTAGAAACGATGTTCTTATATACCCCCTTGGGTGTAAGTAGATTGACAACTGATAAATCAAAATGGCTTGTAGAACAACCTTAAGTAGGCTAATTTGAATGGGAAGATTCAATGCTTTGAAGGTCTAGTTGTCCAACCGCCTAGAGACCATTTCCTTGACCTCCAACCAACATGAAACTTGGTTAATTAGCGAAAAGAGGGATGCTAAGGTATTTGGTTGGTAGGGAACCCATTTAAAATTAAATATTTCTCACCAGATTCATTTGCACCAAATTTTTGGTATTGAATAAATACATGCTATATTTCTCCCCATTTATCATCATGCTAGAATCCACTTGAAAATTTGAGAGGATCAGATCTAATGCCCATATCTCTTGAATAGTTGACTCAGTAAATAACTTAATATTGTCCACAAATTATTAATGAGTGATGGAAAAATTGTAACACTACTACAAATTCCACTAAAATCTGATGACCTAGTGTTGGACATTCAATAGAATTCTATCGTGACTTCGACGGACCTCATTTTCTAGGCTTGTTGGTGGAACTTGATCGAATAATTGGCGGGACAAATGGCCTTCAAATATCCGATTATAGCTTCTATTCGGATAAACAAGACAAGAAGATGAATAATGTATCAAGTATCTGACGTGACGTCCATCGGATAGCCCACAACATCCTGCCAAACAATCCACAAATTAGACGATCAAAATCCAATGATGAGGCATCAAATAGTCGATGGGAAATATTTTAGCCTCTAGTTAGATAAATGAAAAATAACAGATGAATAGTCTGTCGAGTATCTGACCCCATGCACACTGGGAGTTCCACAAATTAGACAATAAGATTCCAACGACATCCGTCAGATAGTTGATGGACCTCTGGTGGTGAACCAAAAGGCTAAGTTGCACATGCCACTAGGTTTTTTGACGTGCCATTATCAAAACACCGATGGATAATATAAAGGATGTGATTTATATATGTTGACCAATTATGATCTTTGGAGGTCGCAAAATTGACGACTACTGTTGTGCTTCCGACCTTTGCGCTATACATCCGACGACCACTTCCGACCTTTCTGTGTCGGGAAGTTGATGATTTGTCCAACAACCTAGATTTTTAGCCAATAGAATAAACGGGAAATCCAACATTTCCTTTGTGTATCCGACAGGTTTTGCATCAGAAATTTGATGGTTAATGGGCTACTAAAAAAAATGATATTTAGAGAACCAAGATTCCTAGTTTCGATAGGCATTATGACATTGATCAAGGGGTGGTTTTTCGGGCATTCTTTTATGCCCAATACCCATCATCATGACACCATGTCCACCCAATTATGGGGTTAACACCTCCCATTAGATTGTTCAACCGCCACTTATATCTTTGCATCCAATATCATCAAGCAATTGCAAATCCCTCAATCCTACAGTTGATAAGGTGCATTACCCACGAACCCGCACAAATTTCAATGCTCTCTTAACTCCCAATGTGATTTGATGACCCACACTCATTCCATCCAATGGCCAATGTGTCAAGTTGGATGAGAAGATGAGGATTTTAAAATGCCTTTCCATCGAGCAATATGATCCAATGGTTGTGAGCGATGCATATCAATGACTTCCATGATATATCAGAATGTCAGGTGTGTGGGAGTTAAAGACCTCGAGACCTGATATGTTGCTGTTATGACCTATAGTAACCGAGTTGGCCAAAAAATACAAAAGGTTTGATGAAAGGGGTAAATTCAGAACTTAACTCATATTTTAGTTGATCCTACTGGATTGTCGAACCCTCTGGACCGCGATAAAAATCCAAGTGAACGACCTACCCCAAATTCCACCATTAGACAATTTTAGTATTCCTATAAGTTGTCTTAATGCCAATTCAGGATAAAGGGATGAGTCACGACCCTTTAGGTGAAATCCTTGTCAACCCCCTAGTATATCAGCCTTGTCTCCAAGTCATGTCGGTTGATTAGTATGGGAAAACTACTATTATAAGCAGCTCGAATTTCATTCTAGACACAGAATTTGGCATTTCATCTGAAGTACAACAAAAAGTGCAAAAAAGAGAAGTAGAAGCGTCTCTTCCAGCGCAAGAAGAAGGAGAAGACTCTGAGTTGTTTAGGTATTGTTTTGGTTACCTGTTCCTCACGCAAGTGGCATATATTAAAGGTTTTGTAGTAGGATTTCCTCAGTCAATGAAGAATCCAAGAAGAATTCATTTATCTCAGCATATATCACAAATGAGGTCATAAGATTGAGTCTCCTATTCAAGTGAAGAAGGAAGATACATCCAAATAGCTCACATGTGAGAATTGCAAGGGTATAAGATAAGCTGAGGTTGCATATCTGTGGATGAAACTGAAATTGTAGTTGTGCAGATAGTTTGACTTGCATTGACCACAGGAGAACGAAAGAACAACAAGAAGGATTTCATCAAGGAAGGTTTGTGACTTGGTCTTGGAGTGGCAAAAAGGTCTAGGGTCTTGGTCTTGATATTCAACAATTGGAATCTATATAAGAAGAAGAATTTGTTCACGTTTTCCTCTCAAGAAGGAGAGGTTTTGGCCCTCAATGATAGCCTATATTCTATGTCTCTTGTCTCTTTATGGTTTATGCTTTGGTAGTTGTTTGATGAAGCTAACACTATAATAACATAAGTAAAAGAAGATCATAATCTAAGAAGTAAAAAGCATTCACAATTAGTTATCAAATTGAAGAGAAATAACCTAATCTCAAAGCCTAAGATTTCTCAACATAGTCATTCTTCAACATAACCCATGTGCTAACTTTACAAAAGGTAACTCTTGTGTCCTTGTATTTAGAGCCTAATCAATCTTTTTTTGGTATTGATGGAATTGTGAATGGGAAAAGGATTATATTGTTCCACTCGAAAACCATAAAAATGGATGATGAATAATATATTAACTGAATCAAGATCAATATATGCAAACTTATATTGAAGATACAAAAGAGCATGCTCTTTTGTATATGTGCACTTCCATATATACATTCACATGCGGAAGATATTTAAGAATCCATATATGAAAAAAAGAGTGTATACACTTTTTTATATATGCACAATTCTGGATATTCTATATATCGTCAAACCAATCTCCCATATAACCAACTCAAACTCTAGGGACCAAGGATATGCTTTTATCCCCTAATTGCAATATATATTTTGTATATGCAAGCATATATAAAATTGACTTTGGGCATTGCTAGGGGTTGAAATAAAATCACGTTAAGTGCTACTGCAATGTGGGATGGTGTAAGCAGCGGTGTAAGAGAAGTTGACCTCATCAATGCCCAGATAAAAACAAAGCAGAGAAGTGTGAATCCCGCAATATTGTAAAAAATAGCTATATAAAAGTGATGCATATATAAACGTGGTGCATTTTGTACAAGATGGGATGCCTTCTACACTCTTTCATATATGCACAATTTTGTATATTATGTATATGCACATAGATATAGAAGCCACACGTGTATGGAAGTAGGATTTCATATATGCACAAATGAAAGCTATATCTACTTTTGTATATGAAATTATAGTTTTGTATGTGACAGTTTGGTATATGCATTAATTGTTGTTTATGCAACACTTCTATATACATGTATCTAGAATATACTCTTGTATATACACACATATATGAAAGTGTAAAAACATATATGGAATAAATGCATATATATAGCTTCCATGAAGCACATATATGAAAGCTTGGCTCTATATATGGAAGTGGTTCATATATGGTCGGGACATATATCGAGGTGGCACATATGTAAAAGCGCCAAATAAATGGAAGTGAATATAGCTTCCATGTGTGCATATACAAAAGATTTCTTCCATCGATACCCAAAATATTGATAAGATTCTAAATACAGGTATGCAGGAGTTGGAGTGTGTAAAGTTAGAACTTGGGGTATATTAAAGAATGGCTACACATAGAGTATAAATTTTAGAGCATATTTACCATCAATTTTTTGTCAAATAAATCTTGGTAATCAATTAGTTCCTAGGTGTTGCATTGAACGCTCATTGATGTGGATCTTTCACTGATCAATGATCTTGGGACTTAATCTTTATGTTCTCCACTTTTGTTAAAATATAACAATACAATAAATATAACTTCCTTTTACAATATAACAAATGTAAAATATGGGATGGCTTCTAAGATAAGTATTCATGGTATATATGGGAGACAAAGGAGACACAAAACCAACCAACAAGGATAAGACTAATTTAACAATATAAATATAATAACTAAATGCCAATATATTAGTAGGATCTCAAGTTATTATTGTCACATTTTCAATTATGAGCAAACCTCAATAACATTGATGAAGGGGAATCCTCATTAACATTGATGAGGGAAATCCATGTTATTGTGGTTATTCTTTCAATTATGAGAAACTCTCATATACATTTATAGAGAGAATCTCACAACGTTACTACACCATTCGAAATTATTATAAACATCATATGTGTCAACCCATATCAAACTTCATTTTTGCATTATTTCAACATTGATTATGCATGGTGAAAACATTGGAATAGTCTTACCTGTATTAGCCTTCTAAATAAATGCATATTGGTGACATATATAGAGACCTTATCTTTATGAGACAAGGCTACACATATTGCTTATATTCAAAACAAGCCATATGGCTAACCTTAAAATTATGTTACATTATAGTGACAACAATAAAGATGGGGATAATAAAAGGAGATAGAAAAGTTACAATGCTTTGGAAGTTACTTTCATTTTTCTTATTTTACTTTGCTATATTTATTTTATGTTAAAAATAAACCGTCATTCCACTTTAAAAAGTTTTTAGAATAATTTTACTATAATATAAATTTTCTTCAATTTAAAGATCAAATTTTTAGAATATCTATTTTGTTAAATTCATTATTAAATTTTTCTTTTGAATTTGATAAATATTATTATTAATTTTTTCAATATCAACATCATGTATAACTATATATCATTAAAATCTAATATACAACATTACAAATATTTTTTTTCATAAAATAATTTGAATTTACACTCATTTAAAAAAAACAAAAAAACAAAAAAAACAAAAACAAAAAAAACCTTTAAATCATAACAAATGTGTGATTTTCATAATACATCACATTATTTTAATTTTAGTTTGATAAAATTGCCATTATTTAATTTTCTTTTCCATGAGTTATGCAAAGATATAATATATAGAAAGAAATACATATAAATAATTTTTATGCAAATACATAATATATAAAAGAAAAAATGTGTATAAGAAATGTGTTTCTCAACGTAATTAATTAAGGAAACATAATTGATAAACTAAAAAGCATGAATTCTTAACAAAAAATCATTTTCAATATAAATATTGTAATTCTAAATCAAAATCAAAAATTTAAATAGTTAATATTTAAAACAATTATTAAATAAATATGTTTATAATTTATACTTGTGAAAAAAATATTTTATAAGAATTATTTTTAAAATGAATGTTATAAATTAGGAATTATGTAAATAATTCAAATTCTTTCTAAATAAACCAAAAAAATGTTATAAATAAAAATAATAATTAAAAAATAATACTATTACCCAATAATATAAGATAATGATTTAAATTCAAACTCACCACAAAATTTTAAATAAACTAAACAAAGCATTGAATTTTAATGGTTAATTAATATCTTTAAAATAAAATAAAAAATAATTACTTAACATTTAAGTAAAAAAGTAAGAAAATTATATTATATGGTGGGAATGACTTTTATATAATGAGGATGCCCAACAAATATTGGTTCATCTACTCTCAGAAAAATAATATGAAACCTAAAAGAGTATATGATCTAATGTCACTCAAAAATTAAGCATCCTTAACCATTCATTCTGACTTCAAATGAAATGAATAAATATGATCCCCGAAATTTACCACACGTCATTACCTTTTTCAATCACATGGATTGGTTACTTCATGGAGAAGGTAGAACAGGGAGAAGTCACGAGGAATTTAATGCATATGTGACAAAGTGTGGCCGCCCTTGTTAACTTTCATGGGGGGGTTGTAATGAATACATGTCACTAATCTCTAGTGGATCAATTGATCCAGTTGGCAAGGAGTTAGGGGTTTAACTTTTTGTTTTCTGAATAAATAGATATAACATGGAATAATGGTCTTACATGCTATGGGCAAGGTGATGGAGATATTTTTGTTAAATATCGAAGATTGTGCCCTCCGTTTAGTGCCTAGCTCCATTGTATTCTTCTCGGGTTTGGGCGTAAAGGCATTGGCGCATTGATGATGGTAGGCACATGTTGATGTGGCAATGCCACGACGACCACTTAGTAGCCCACATGGAAGGCTTGTTGATGTGGAAAGAGATTTAAAAGAGTAATATTTAAATGACCGTAATTTTTTATCCAAAGATTAAATCACAATAATATTTATATCGTCGAAAAGGTCTCGATGAACCTCATCCAATGGTGCTCTTAGAATTTCATTACAAGGAATTTTGAAATTAAGGATTTTTATAACCCTATCTTCATAATGAAACCTGTTGATGGTGTTGTAAATTCGTCAACCAAGGGGTCTCCCTGATGTGAAATCCCAATTAGACCTCACATCTATTGGAGTAGGAGCCCCATCTAGAGTATCGGTCTGATTGCCATGTATTCTTATAGACTTTCCTTGGCTCTAACTGTCAGCAAAAGAGAGGAACGTGTGTGTGTGCCTTCAAAAAGCAAGTATGCGTGCCTAGTGAGTGTTCAATTATAAGTGTGCCAAATTTTTCTATTGTTGAGGAAAAGAGTAAAGTGAGCCTCTAAGAGAGAGGTAATAGTACCATCGAAGTAGAGACACATGCAAACAAGAAGGATCCATCTAACATCCAACGGAATAGTCCACAAAAGATGTGATGATAATTATAACCAATGATTGAGAAAGATTTGTCTAGCATCCTACGAATAGCCCACAAGGATGGGACAACAATAACAACCATTACAATACATTCTCAATATGGTAAGTACTAAAATAACCAAAATATTTCAACCACTTTAGCATAGGTGAAAGCAAACATGAAATAAAAACATCCGTAGAATAGTCTTAAAAATATTCATAATCCATGCATGAAGAATGTGTTGGCCATGAAGGCTTCTGTTATTAAGTAAAAGTTCCAAGTCACATGTATATAATGAACATCACTAGCTCCAAAAGTGGAGCATTAGAGCCACTCCTTGCTCCTCAAAAGAACTAGCTTATCTCTCCAATGCCTTGCAGGAGGAGCCAAGGTGAAAAGTCCTTTGCTCTTAAAATGAGGGTGTATATATAACAATGAGAAAGTGATGCTTCACTTTCCTTGTGACTCTTCATCTGCCCTCATGACTGTTTGACTTCCTATAACTTTTCAACTTTACATGACTCTTCGTATTCCACACATTTCCTTTGGACTTCCACTTTACAATACATTTTTGAAACAAAATTTACATCATTAACCACAATGGTGCACCATGTGACAACTCATGACATGACAGGACATGACACTGCTGACATAGCTTGCTTGATGATGTGGCAATGTCAAGCCACTAATGCTATTGTGTTGCAGGTTTGCTTGAGAATACTTTTCTTTCACCTTCGCATGGCTTGGTGATAAGGGATCTTTAATGATCTCAAGTCCTGAATGGTGATCACAAACTAGTGTCCCTTTTCTTTCTCTTGATTGATCAACCTGCATACTCAGCTACAAAAATGTCTTTTAGCATGTTGCACTCCTTTATCTCCTTCTACATCATCTCATCGTGGCATGATTAGGTACTTGTTTCTGCAATTCATTCATGACGAGACGGCATTAGTTCGAAAACCCCTAGTATAAGATTGTTCATATTGATCTGTTGATTGAGCTGGAACCAAATGGAAATATGGGAAAGGGGCTCAGTGGTTGTTCAGTTGCGGATTTCCAGTAATTAAGGGGATCCTTGAGCCTTGATACTGCGCAATGCACAGTTCAAGCTACGCGGAGAGAGAAAACTGTGCAATTATGGAGATTAGTATGACATGCTGAGGGGATGAGCACTATGTGAGCACATTGCATAGTTTTGTGAGACGGGGGAGGCTGGGCCATTGTACAGTTGTGTAGTTTAGGAACTTGAGGCTAGAGACTGCACAATGCACATTTAAGGCCAGGCTGGGAGAAGGAATTGCGCAATTTTGGGAGCCAAGGTCAGGGTTTACGCACTGAAACTGTGCATTGCAATAGTCATTGGAGGCAGGAAATGACATTGCACAGTGCCAAGAGGTAAGGTCACAACTAGAGGATTGACACTGCGCAATGCACAGTTCAGGGAGATCAGGTGAAGTTAGGTTTCTTGGTCGGGAAGTTTTTCAAAAAATGACTAAGTGTGGGATGGGTGAGACTAATGTGAACAATGATAAGACTTCGAATGTGATCACACACTTAGGCTATTTGATGACACAACAACATAGATTATCCAGGACACATGGCGATGCATTTCCCTTTGTGCGACAACTTTACGACAACTTTCGACAAGTGCGACACTTAAGATACATTTTGCGACAACTATGACAATTCTTAAAAATTTGAGTGCGACAAATGTTTACATGGTTAGAGAAACTCATTTACACAAATGTGACCTCTTGAAACCACCAAAACCAGCTTATATACATGATGTGGCAACTAACATGCGAAAATATGACATTTTTCCTATATTACAAAGGGGGCAAGAACAATTCAATAAAACACATGGAATGAGTTTCAATGTTTGCGACAACAATGTACAAGACTAAGGAAGGCTCTGAAATTGAGCGTAAGCCAAAAATTTGGAGGGTGTTGTAGTAGTGGCAACACTAAGTGACACATTGGTAGAATTTTGGGTTCTCTGCCTTGGTTAACTCTTCTGTGCATGGTCTTGGTTATTTAAGGAGTATTGATTCATCGTGTAGATTAATTTGGTATCCCCACTTGCCTCATGAATAAAAACGGTCCCCTCTATACCTCTCTCTTGGTTGAACACATCATAAGATTCAACGATATCATAAAGTTTCGAGTTGGGAAGGGTAGTGAAGTTCATGAGCTTAAGATTTTCAGAGTATGCTTTTTCATCTTTGGTGTTGCTTCACTGCCAGCAGGCCTAAACAATAGCCTGACAGAGTCACCACAGGAACACAAACATTACTTTGCTGCTAGCGAGAATGGGTAGTACCCTAGCAGAGTTGCTTACTTCACCTCTCTGTGTATGAAGCCTTTCTCTTCTTTCATCTTTATTTATTTATTTTATAGTACTGTGCATTGGAACTTATTCATTTTGTGGGTGGAAGAGGGATCCAAACTTATTGAGATTAGAAGAGGTTATTCATTTAGAGAAGCATATAGAGACCTCTCATTTAGGTTTGCTTGTTTATATTTTTCCCCTTCTCCTCCTCTACTAATTGGATAGGCATGACAACACCAAAACATAAAACCGAGTGTGGGCATGAGGTTTTCCTGAATAGACACAGGTTCATGGTTTAACCAAAACTCTCCTCCCAGATGGATTGTATTTTCCGTTGGAACTTTGTCGACCAAAATATGCAACCCAAATAAGGAAGAAGGAATCATATAAAGTTAGCCAAATGTTGCAGTGTTACAAATTCATTTTCTATTTTGCCACATTCCCTTTTTAGCCAACAGAGCATCTCCATGCAAAGTCTTACTGATAGAACAAAAGGAAAATACACAATACAACAAGAAAGAGAAAACAAAGCACAAGCAAAAGAGGCTAAACCAAAGCATAGAGCAAGACAAAAATAAGAAAAGACAAGAGAGAGAGTAATGAGAACAAGCATGGGATGAGTGCACGAGAGGGAAAACTAGGATGCAACTAATCCTACTCCTAACCTAGCAGCTAGAAGGTCGGGGTCACGTATAATGAAATTTCCAATGAAGCCATTGTAGTTGTTCCCGACCTGCAATCACAAAGATGTGATCGAGTAAAACAATGTGCGATAGAAAAAATAAGAACTTGAATAGATTGCAAAAAAAAGTTGGAGGTCTTGCCTCTAAGAAGAAAGATAGGCCATAACCACCGCTTCTAACCAGTTTATATTCTTAACTTTTTACGAGAACCATCATTAAATAAACCTTTGAAGCTTCCTGTGAATGTGTCTCCATATGCACCGAAATCCTTAGCAAGCATGAGGAAATATTGAAACTTGTTATTTGCGATGAGCTTTCCAGGTAAGACTGTTCCAACCATTCAACGATTGGATCATAAAATTCATGATAATCCTCTTGAAAACCCTGAAATCTTTGAAAATATTAATTTTCAATTAGAGGCACAGAATTACAATGGGAATATTGTGAGGGAAAATAGATCTAGTCATATTCAATAGTCATGTTGAGATAGCGAGGACCTGACATAACCATTAGCAAAGGTTGAAGTGCCTCGACCACTCGACAAAAAATCTGAATAGTGAGATGTTGAACGATGAAAATTAAAGGATGTAAAACAACTGTCATTGAATAACTGGTGGGAAAATGATAAAATGAATGACAATCATCAAAGACAGAATAATGATCATATGGGTCAATTAAAGCATTAGATTCCCAGTTTGTAATAAACGAAGATAAATCAATTTGAATAGTTTCACAAATTCTCTAAATAATATAATCATCTTCCTCACGTGATGAATGTGAGAAACTATTTCTTTGTAGCTGGTAACACACTACACTAGCATTGTAATCATTGAAAGAAGGGAAAAGGAATGCCAGTACAGTAAGCACATGAAATCAGTCATGATGCAGTGAACGACGAAGAATTTGATTCACACAATAACTCATGCATTCATTCGTTCTTAAGAGGATTTTAGGGGCGATGAAGAGCAAGATTCGCGATGTGATATTCACAAGGAAATCCAGGAGATTCTAATCATGAAATAAATATGATAGATATTATTCCTTCAACAAAAAGATGGTCTTTGGAATGATCAAATTCACAATTCCATGACTTTATGAGAGAAACACATTCCAAACCCGAGTTTGTTGTGAGATATTTGCATGAAGATGAATGAACTAGAAAAGATTCATGAATCTAGTCGGAGGTAAAATTTTGGAAATTTGAAAGACCACATCCGAGATACCAATCATTTTTCAAAAGTAAATTTTCATCGAGTGAAACCATACAAAGAGAAGGATTGTGCAGGAGAAACCATATCTGACTTAGTTCGGGGGGCTTACCAAAGTCGCGAGTTCCTGACATAGCCATTGATGGAAGTTAAAGTGCCTCGACTCGCTAGTAGGTCTCAAAACTTTCCAGGATTGTAAAATTTCATTTTGAAGATGAAACTAGATCATGCATGGTTTGAGGATAACTCCTACCACTAGTTTCAATAAAATCCACTATTCACCATATGGCAGCCATCTCTGTCACTGATTTTACTAGATTTTCCAACTTCAACAACCAGATTACTCAAGTCGAAAGATTCTTTTGATCACAAATTTGAAGATAAATGAATTGGGGAAATTTAGTGAGCACGTTGATTTGAAGATTTTTGTTAATGCAAGAGAAGGGATGATGAGGGATGGGAAGAGTACTCAATGATTTGATTTTTTTTTTTCATTTGCATCATGGACAATCTCACCACCTTGTGCTAATTGGGAGGTTAACTCATTAGATGAAGGAATTGGAAAGAATGGAGTATCTCTATCGTAAGTAGATGAATCGCAAATGGTATAACACAAGGGATAGTGAAATGAAGAGGAAGTTTCAATAAGCACATCTTCTTTTACTGAATCAGGTTCTGGATCTAAACTAAAATCTTCATGATAAACCAAAAGATCAATTGATGCACCTAAGCATTCGTGATCACACATACATCAACAAAGTCATCATCATCATAATGATTTCTTCTCAAGGCTATGAATTGATTGAAAGAGTTGATTGCATTTGATTCACTATTACAGATTGAAAATCATCCAAGAATGGAAGTGCATCATCTTCACATGGATTATTTTGGAAAATAGAAGAAAGATTGAAAGCATCTTCGCCTTCCTATTCCCCTACCTGTGTAATGTGACTACCTTGTATCTGATCGCAATTTGAAACGACAACTCGAAACTTGAGAGAGTGTGAAAAACTAGATGGTGGAGCAGGTTGATCAGACGGATCACGGTACAAAGAGTCATGGCATGTAGATGATAGAGGATAACAAAAATCCAGATTAGATTCAAGACTAGAGTTATGAACAGTAACATCATCTTGCAGAATGGGGGAGTTAGTATTCACCATGGGCTTCATGAGCCATTATGGGATTTCCTCCATTGAATCCGAGTCATGACAAGTGGAAGAAGGATGAGAAGATGGATTAGGAATTTGATTTGCAAATTTCCCAACTTTATTATCATCGCACGGAAACACCCTCATCGAAACTGGAAAAGGAGGAGGACAAAGGACAAAAGGAGCAGTAAATTCCTCCTCTGAAACTAGAGGTGTCTCATGATTAGCAAGAGTTGGGGAAGTAGAAACATCAGGGGGTTCAAGTTCACTTGGCAAAGAGACATGAACCAAAGGCTGAAACTTTTGTTTAAATAATTCCCAATCCGCATCTTCTTCAGGAAATTCATAACAAAGGTGAAGGAATCGATTAGAGAAATCCTTAACTGATTCATTAGGCTTCATTATTAATTGATTGATTCTTTTATAAACATCTTGGTAATGATACCTATCAAAGGCTTGATAAATCTCCTTGAGAAAATGATGGAAAGAATGGATGGAAGCGGGTGGCAAGGTATGGCACCATTGGTTAACACGACCTTCAAGGGTAAGGAAGAAAATGACATAAGCAAACTCTTTATCATCAATTTCATATGATTCACAAAATTTAATAGAATCAGAAATGTGCATGGTTATGGATGTTCCATCCTTACTATCAAACTTTAATTAAGACAAGTGATTGACAGGCTCATCGAGGATTGAAAATTGATAGATGGATAAATTAGAGAAACACCCTGGGAATAAGATTTGAGGATGAGCCATTTGAGATAAGAAGTTCAAAACAGATGGATATTGCTTTCATCTAGCCCTCCTTCTAGCACCATTGTTGATGGTGCTGGAAATCCATCAACCAAGGGGTCTCCCCGATGTGAAGTCCCAATTAGGCCTCACATCGTTTGGAGTAGGAGCCCCATCCGGAGTATCATATTCACATGGAGGATTTTGGAAAAGAGAAGAAATATTGAAAGTATCTTCACCTTCCTATTCCCCTACCCGTGTAATGTGACTACCTTGTATCTAATCGCAATTTGAACCAACAACTAGAAACTTGAGAGTGTGGAAAACTAGCTGGTGGAGGAGGTTGATCAAATGGATCACGATACAAAGAGTCATGGCATGTAGATGATAGAGGATACCAAAAATCTAGATTAGATTCAACACGGAGTTATGAAGAGTAACATCATCTTGCAGAATGGGGAAGAAAATCACATAAGCAAACTCTTCATCATCGATTTCATATGATTCAAAAAATTTGAGAAAATCATAAATGTGCATGGTTATGGACGTTCCATCCTCAACATAAAACTTTAATTAAGACAAGTGATTGAGAGGCTCATCGAGGATTGAAAATTGACAAATGGATAAATTAGAGAAACACCCCGGGAGTAAGATTTGAGGATAAGCCATTTGTGATAAGAGGTTCAAAACAAACTCAACGAACACAGTTGTCATCCGGCCCTCCTTCTAGCGTCATTGTTGATGGTGCTAGAAATCCATCAACTAAGGGGTCTCCCCGATGTGAATTCCCAATTAAGCCTCACACCGTTTGGAGTAGGATCCCCATCCTGAGTATCGGCCCGATTTCCATGTATTCTTATAGATTTTCCTTGGCTCTAATTGTCAGCAAGAGAGAGGTGCACATGTGTGCCTTCAAAAAGAAAGCAAGTGTGCCTGGTGAGTGTTCGGTCGTAAGTGTCTCAAAGTTATTATATTGTAGAGGAAAAGATTAAAGTGAGCCTCTAAGAGAGAGCTAGTAGTACCACCCAATTAGAGACACACACAAACAAGAAGGATCCATCTGAAATCCAATAGAATAGTCCATAAAAGATGTGACAGTCATTACAACCAATGAATGAGAAAGATTTGTCTAGTATCCTGCAGAATATTCCACAAAGATGGGACAAAAATAACAACCATTACAACACATTTTCAGTATGATAAGTACTAAAATAACCGAAATGGCTCAACTACTTTAGCATAAGTGAAAGCAAACATGAAATACAAACATCTGCATATTAGTCTTACAAATATTCATTATCCATGAATGAAGAACATGTTGGCCATGAAGGCTTCTGTTATTAAGTAAAAGTTCCAAGACACAAGTATACAATGAACATCTCTAGCTCCAATAGTGGAGCATTGGAACCACTCTTTACTCCTCAAAAGAACTAGCTTATCTCTCTAATGACTTGCAGGAGGAGCCAAGGTGAAAAGTCCTTTACTCTTACAATGAGGGCGTATATATAACAATGAGAACGCGATGCTTCACTTTCTTTGTGACTCTTCATCTACCCTCATGACTATTTGACTTCCTATGAATTTTCAACTTTACATGACTCTTTGTATTCCACACATGTCCTTTGGACTTCCACTTTACAATACATTTTTGAAACATAATTTACATCATTAACCACAATGGTGTGGAATGTGATAACTCATGACATGACATGTAATGGCACTGTTGACATACACTGCTTGATGATGTGGTAATGTCAGGCCACCGCTGCTACTATGTGTTGCAGGCCTTCTTGAAAATACTTTTATTTTCACCTCTGCATGGCTTGGTGATAAGGGATATTCAATGATCTCAAGTCTTGAATGGTGATCGCAAATTGGTGTCACTTCGCTTTATCTTGATTAATCAACCTACATACTCAAGTATAAAAATTTCTTTCAGCATGTTGTGCTCCTTCATCTCCTTCTTCATCATCTCTCCATGGTATGTTAAGGTAAACGTTTATGCAATTCACTTATGACGAGACAACATCTGTATGAAAACACCTTAGTCGAAGATTGTGCATATTGATCCATAGGCTGAGACGAAACTGAATGGAAAGATGGGAAAGGGGCTCAGTCACTGCACAATTGCATAGTTCAAGCAGTCAAGGGGAGCCTTGAGACTGCGCAGTGTGCAGTTCAGGTTGGGCTGAGGGAGAAAACTACACAATTCTGGAGATCAGTGTGACAAGATGAGGGGATGAGCACATTGCGAAGTTCCAGGAGACAAGGGAGGCTAGGCCATTATGTAGTTGTGTAGTTTACGAGCTCAAAGATGAGCTTGAGGCTAGATACTACACAATGCGCAATTAAGGCCAGGTTGGGAGAAGGAATTGCACAATTCTGGGAGCCAAGGTTAGGGTTTGAGCACTAAAACTACACAGTGCACCAGTCCTGGGAGGTAGGAACTATGCATTGCACAGTGCCAAGAGGCAAGGTCACAGCTAGAGGAGTGAGACTACACAGTGCACAATTCAGGGAGGTTGGGTGAAGCTAGGTTGCTTGGTCAGGAAGTTTTTCAGAAAATGACTGTGTGCGATGGGTGAGATTGATGTGAACAATGATAAGACTTCGAATGCGATAACAAACTTAGACTACTTGACGACACAACAACTCAAATCATCCAGGACACATGACAATGCATTTCACTCTGTGCGACAACTTTTGACAAGTGCAACACTTAAGATACACTTTGTGATGACCGTGACGACACTTGTGTGACAATGCTTAAAACTTTGGAAATGAGTGTGATATCTGTTTACATCGTTAGAACAACTCATTTGCGCAAAGGTGATCCCTTGAAACCACCAAAATAGGTATATATACATGATGCGACAACTAACATGCAAAATGACGACATTTTACCTATATTGCAAAGGGGGAAAAAAGACTTCAAAAAAACATATGGAATGAGTTTCAATGTTTGTGACAACAATGTACAAGACCAAGGAAGGCTTTGAAATAGAGTGTAAGCCAAAATTTTGGAGGGTGTTGTAGCAGCGACAACAAGACCATGGAGGTTGAGTTAATTGAAAATAATACCTCCCATTCGGCCTGGAAGACTCCAAGGGGGTGAGAGGGGGTGTTATAGTGTCGTATCAAAGCACCCAGGTTCAACACTTAGACTAAATGGGAATAAAAGGATATTTTTTAAACTTTGTTATAGGGTGTAGTAATTTAGAAGTGATTGTTGTCATGTGCAAGTGTGTGTTGCTTTTAGAATTTTTTATTATGGACTACATGTATTGATTTTGATATGATTGTTATTTTCTAACAATTATAGTAATTTGAAATTTGGTGTTTCAAATAGCTTCACATCCATGTGCTTAAGACAATTTTTCGAAGGTGGTAACGAGCATGTTTTATTTGTATTATGAATTGGATAACAGTGAGGTGTGTATGACAACACATAAGAAGACACCAAGGAATAACAAAGAACTGGGGATGAGAGACAAAATGGTACAGTACAACACTGATAGGTCTCAGCATGGTTAGGAGGAAGAGTCACATGAGAAAGAAGAGAGGAAGACACCCTTGGCCAGATGGGCACCCTTAGAATTCCAAGAGCCGAGCTAAGAAGTTGCAAGGATGAAAATGATAAGGTTGTAAGAGCTCATGAAGAACATGTAGAAGTAAATACAATCATATTACAAAGCCTTTTAGATTTACAAATACATAAAAATCATGATCTACGTGCCAACTATTTGGGAAAATATCAATTTAGGCAGAGTCCATCAGGACTTGGGAGGCAAGAATTGAGAACTGATGGGGCAGAAGGCAACAAGTCCAGGAAGAGACACAAGCAAGGAAGTGAAGACATAGTGAGATGTGGCACCCCACTGAGTATCCCATAGAGGAGGGAAAGCAACCACAAATAATTGTCTAGTGTTGCAACTAGAAGATATTATCAATAGAAAAGGAAAGAAAAGGAATTCATGCTAAAAGAATTTAAGAAGACAAAGCCTCCTACATTTGATGGAGAGGTGAAGAAGGCTGAAGAAGTAAAGGCATGACTTATTAATTTTTCATTAGGGCTATATTGTTCTGTGCTTTGATAAT
>APFE030384266.1:0-25809 GCA_000404065.3 Pinus taeda
TTTTTGTCAAGTAGACTAGTCTTCTTTGAGCTAGCTTTCGTCCATCATTGATAAAGCTTCTTCTGTGAGCCATAGAAGTTGGCTTGAGCCCTAGCGAACTTGTGCCAGCTGATCAAGTGACAGCTGCGACAAGAGCTAGTACTTGTGCATATAGCACCGTCGCTTCCAAGTTTGTACGAACAACCGGGTTGATAAAATGAGAGACAAGAAGCCCCAGGAGTTGTAGCATTATTGTTACAATACTGGAGCTCACCAGCCTCCCAATCACTCCAAAAATGTTGAGTTTCACCTCCACTAAGATCTCCTCAATTCTCCCAACAAATTCCAGCTCCAAAGCACTTCCCCCAATCTCGCACGTGTGCCCAGAAAATGACTACCGCGCAGGCCCTGGGTGGATGAATTTCATCCTACCTCCAAATAGCAATCTCCTGCCCCAAAACTCCTCAATTAGCTTTGTCTTCCCCTGGACCCACTACACAAAATTTCTCCTGACAAACACCACCCAGAAGATCGCTGGAATGACTAGTTCGTGGTCCCCTATTGCGTCCTCCTCGAGTACGAACTGGTTAAGAGAAAGGTTGTACGATGTGCTCTAAACTCCTCCAATCTCCCCTCCAAATTGGCACAAATTTACCTCCCTAGCGTGGCACTCGTAGTCCACCGAAAGAAGGGTGAGCTCTCCCCTTGGAAAGCTCTGTGCTGAACAACATTGTGACCCAACTAAGCAGCTCGAGCAACAAGAGAAGTGTATGATTGACTTAGACCCCAAAAGTTGCTAAGCTTCTTCTATTTATAATTTTCAAGCTACCTTCCCATGTGGGTCCCTCCATCAAGTATTTTGACCCCCTTCCTTGGCAAATCGAATTTCCTTCTATGGTGATGTGTATTTCATGTGGGTGTGGCCCCCATGTCCCACCATCAAAATGATTTTCGGCCTCCCTTTTCCTAAGTCCTAGCCCAAAATTTCATGGGTCCCATAGTAAACAAAATCGCCAAAATTTGTGATAATAAACTCAAGGAAAATTATTCTAAGAAGGGACATTACAATTTTCAAGGGGATTTGCTGTTGTTAGTAAGTTTTTCTGCAGATTTTACATTCTGCAGTCACTAGACAACAAGAAAAATAACAAAGGAACACCTCTAACCATAGCTCTAGTCATAGAAAAAATCACACGTTTGGTTAGTATATTAATTAAACACTCATTTCAGTTATTTACATTGTTATATTTTTGAGTTTGAGTGACTTATCTTACTCATCCATAGGTTTTGCTGCAGATTTTTACATAATAAACTAATAGGACAACAAAAAAATAACTCCACTTCATCCATAGACTCCATTTAAGCCATTGATCCTCATTGGTTAGGTGAAGTATTTAAAAGAACTCCGCCCATAGTTTTTCTAAAGGAAATTGGCCTCAAAGAGTGGGGATTTGGGGAGAGTTGAAAATGGACCCTCATCCTATGTGTACCAATCATAGCAGGTTACAAGGGCCTTGGCAACCCTACTAACTTGATCAGTAACAGGAGGTTTTGAGCTTGATCTCTATATAAAAGAAGCTCATCCTACTGTTTTAGGTTGTTGAAAGTTTGTGGAGAGACTTGAAACTATAGTTTTGAGTTGATTTCAAGGTTCATTGGAGCTTGAGGTTTAGGTACTCATATCTGCTTTGCTGAAGATGAATGCTGTGAATATGGTTTCTTCAAACATGTTATGAGGGCTTTATCCAGGTAACTTTTTCCTTGCTTAGAAGAATTTACTTGTGGCTTATTTTCCTTTTAAATTCTTTATATTCACTGTTGGAAATGCTAAATGAATGCCATTGTTCTTAATTAGAGTTGGCTGGAATTTACATTTTTAAGTAGTAAACATATCCTCATGATATACATGATAATCATCCTTCATTAGGGTAGCTGAAACAAATTTCTGCATTCTCGGACAGCCATATAAGGGTGTAGTTATAGTAGCTTACTAATTTCCAGCTTTAGTTTTACTTTATTTCATGAGAAGGAACTCATTAAATCATTGGTACATAGACTCAATTTGCCCAATAATAATCTTAGGCATTACTCTCACTTCTCAAACACCTAAAAATTATAAAATCAACTACTTATTTTTGCTGTTACAAATCTGAAATTAGTTAAACTCTAAATCCAAATTTAGATTTGTATTTCTAAGCCTTCTCTTTCAATCCTTGTGATCATTATTTAATTGGTTTATGGTTTTCTTAGAGATACCCCCATTGTGCAGGAGGATAGTCATCCAAAAGAGTGTGAAGAAGCTACCTTTGTGCCATTGGATACCCCTTATTCAGTGCCCCTAGGGTCTTACTTGAGCTTTAGCACTTTGATCTCAAGAATCTAAGGTTTGAATGGGTTAACCTCTGATTTTTTTATGTTTTTTAATATATAATATTGTTGGTCCCAACCTGCCATTTCCTGCAAATTTGGACAAGACTTTTGGCTGTACTGGACTCCCATACCCATGTTTCAGAGGTTCTCATGCAACATAGGAATTAGGGTTGCATTAAACCCTAAGTTACTAGGAATCGGATCCGGATATGGATATGGATCCAGATCCACCAATTTTTTGAAAAACTAGGATCCGGATACGGCAGGGAAACCGCAAGTACAAACAATATAAATATAGTTTTAAAATTTTAAAAACAAACCATTTATATAAAAATAATATAATTTATTATATATATATATATGAAATATGTTAGTGTTAATGTATATTTAATATTAATTATTATATATATAATTAATATTTTAAATTAATAGTCTTATAATTAATGTATCATTTATAATTATTTCACTGTAATTATTTAGACAAGTTTAAATTAATAATTTCTTATTAATAAGTTACTTTATAAACCATGTCACTTTAAGAAAATCTACTTTTAATTAAACTTTACCTTTTAAGTTTTGAATGGTTGATAAAGTTCACATTTAATATAACTATGCCAAATGGCCATGGTTTATAAACATTACTTTTTATATATTTAAAATACCTTGTTAGTTTAACACGTTACGTGTTTAATAGGTTACTTTTATATTTCTCGATATAAACTTTACCTTTTACCTTTTGAATGGTGTATAAAGTTCACTTATAACCATGTCAAATGGTCATGGTTTATCAACATTAATTTCTATATATTTAAAAATCTATGCTGAAGCCTCATTTTTAACTCCACAAAACAAAACCTCAAGAGTTAAATCATCGAACTCTCACGTAAAGTTTATGTGAGGACATGTCGTAAAGTTTATCCGAGGACATGTTGACTGGAAGGAAATATACTTATGTGAGGACACGACTCATCACGAGGAAATGCCGAAATGCAGATATTGGCGGGAAGGTAAAGCCCAAAACGCTGATCCATCTGCCTGCAACAGCGAGATGATGGGAATTCAATTTTCAATTTTACATTAACCCTAACCGTTGAAAAAGCCTTCGCTGGCCGAATAATCCATTTACCAGCGTGAAACCCAAATATCCTACAGTCAACGAGTTGACGCAGGTAACACGGTGTTGTTGACCTGTCATCCATACGAATCTTGGGCGGATCCCAACGGATCCGGATCCGAATCTGTATCCGAACCGGGGATCCGCGGATCCAGCACCCAGGCCTGACGGATCCCGCAACTTAGATTAAACCTTTTTTATTTGAACTGCAACGAAGCAGGGGAACAATATAACATCATCTGCATAGTTTTTGTCAACTCTACTTCTAGGACGTCAAAGGCATTTAATTGGTTTGCTTTATAAAGTTCTATCTAGACATTGTTCCTATGCAGTTAGCCTTTTGCTATGGAATTGCATCTGTTGACAAAATTTGAGATGAATTTCAAACTACCATCCTAATACAGAGAGTATACCTCTGTTGCTTTAAAAAATAGTTTAGTCATGTCGTCTCTTTGGACTGTTGTACTCTTTTAGTCCCATTGACCTGATTTTCCTATCATTTGTCGCACATTAATATGATTATCTTATCTTATATGTGTCACAATCGACAAAGTCTTTTGTCCACAGTATTTGTATTTTAAATTCCATGCCTTGCTTGTAGCTACTTTAGAGAAGTAGAGCATCCTCCTTCCAGTGATGAAAAGTCAAACACAAAGTTGAGCTACAATTTACCATGATAACAATATAAACATCAAACACTCTGTTAAAATTGGCAAATAAGCCCAAACTCCACGTGGGTCATCTTATTTATGGCAGCTGATATTTTTCTTGGATCCCTCTCATCGAGAGGTGTAGGATTGATCTAAAGATGATCCGATTCCGATAAGTATTTATATAGTTATGAATTTATTTGTGTTATAAGACAATTCATCAAGGTCGGCCAGCAACCAAATACCCCACATGTGCTCAACATTTTAATATAAAAGGAGGTGACTTGATAGTCATTTCTACACGCACTTCACTCTTGACTTCTCTCCACTTGTTCCGGGTATTAGTGGAAGACAAATCTAAGAGAGGAAGCCCTAAACGCAGAAGGTAAGGAGCCCTAGTACAAGCCCTAGACGCAGTCAAGAAGGAGACCTATTCACTGCCCTATATGCTGGTCTCTACAAGCCCCAGATGCAATATGGAAGGAGCCCTAGCATGAAGCAATCGCAGTCCTAGATGATGTACGCATGACCTAGAGGAGATGCCCTAACTCCTAACGTAGTTATGGAGGAAAGGCCTAAGTGTTGTCCTAAAGGGGTCATGACACCTAGTCGCAGTCAAGAAGGGATAGGTGCCCTAGGTAATGAGGGATGTTCAACAATCCCTTACGCTGTCCTAACACTAAAGCCTAGCCGCAATTAAGAAGGTCGATGAGATTATGGGACAGCGTGATGTGGAGGAGAACAGCAGGCAACTATAGCAAGGAAAAGAAGGCAGTGTGGAGCTTTCTAGGATATGTTTTGAGGGATGGTTGCTATTGCAAGAAGGCCAAGTGTGTTCAGGGCTAAACGCAGGTCAAAGACAAGTCTGTTGGGCAACACACGAGGTAAGGAAATCTGCTTTGGAGAGGGCTGTAGGTGACAGCAAGGACTGTGGTAGGCCGCAGGCCTAACCACTTCAAAACAGGGACAGCATGGAAGTGTTTGGGGCTGTACAGTGCCCAGAACAACAGCACAAGTGGAGAGAAGCCTTACTAGCATAGGCCGCATTTCATAAGGGCAATTTTGGGCCAAGATTTGAGGACGGTTAGGGATTGTTGTGTGCCTTAACCAGTCCCAGAAATTACCGCAGTAATAAAGTGACAAACAACAGTATTTGTATGGTGTGTTGGCAGCAAGATACATGGGACAGCAAGGTCACATGGTGCAGCAAAGGTAGATAGGACACCAAGGACATGGTGCTTGCATGGGACAACAAGCAATCATGGTGCAGCAGTATGAGCAGTGAAAGCATTGTGATAAGTGGCAGCATGATGTGAAATGCTACAGCACAATGATGGGCATCATGACAAAGCTGTGTGCAACACTTACTAATATAGTACAGTGATATTAAATGCTACAATGAGATGCAACATGATGGGGACAGTGAGGTACAGGATGAGGCAGCACTGGCAAGTGCAGCAAGACAATAAGGTACAGCAAGATGTTGCAGTACCGAAAGGTGCAGCAGTATGATGTGTGCAGCATGGTAATGAGGTCCAGCATAGTGATGATGGGTGCAGCATGGTGCAACACAGTGAAGTGGAGCGTGACGACGAGGTGCAGCACAATGATAGGTGATGGAGTCACCTTGGAGAATAAGTTGAAGCAGCATGTCTTCAACTGAGTTCAACTACCTCATGTATCATCTACTTAGAGATGATCTATGCTCTTATTTAGATAAGTCAACGTGTTGACTTCTGTTGTATATGTACTATCTCTCTCTCTCTGCTAAACTATTGAAGAACATATAAGAAGAATTGATCAAGGGTTTCCCCACATTGGGTTTTGTCCCTGGCTAGCGCCACATCTTGTGTCCTCTTGTCTTGCCTTGTCTTCTACGATTTATGTTTATGTTCTATCTGCAGTTTACTATTATGTTGATGTGATTGCTAATCTGGAAAAGATATTGAGCTAACTGTGAAAATTGAAATAAATTTCTCTAAGCATAGAACATACCTTAAATTAACATGGTATCGGAGCTGAGGTGAAGACAAAGCCCAAGCAAGAGTGAAAGAGCAATCATCGAAGACAGTTGGGAAATGACAATAGGATCAGTGGATTCCTCATCCCTCTTCAAATTCACCAAGGGTGAAGTCGAAGTAGAGAATATTATCAGAATGGCGCAGTGGAAGGTTATGATGGCCTATCTAAAGATCACTTCATTGGCAAGTTCAGATCTAAGGGTGGAAGGAAAGGCAGATGCCTTGTTTGTAATAAGTTCGGCCATTATGTTGAGGAGTGTCCGAATGGTAGGGACACATCACTTGATGATGATAACAATCATTCCAGGGACATCTTCAATGATCAAAGGAATGACAGGTAAGACAGGTCATCAAGTAAATAGCCGACTCTTCAAGAAAGCAAGGAACCCCAGGTATGAAGAATCAAATGTTGTTTCTGATAAGTTAAAGAAGTGTTATCTTATATTGGCCCTCTCCTTCAGACTCTTTGGGAATTTGGCTTATTGATTGCAATGCTTCAAGGCACTTCATCGGATAGAAGGGTGCTCTCTCTAACTTGGTAGAGATGGAAACAATCGTGAGATTATACTTGGAGTCAATGCCACCTATCCCGGAAAGGGTGTAGGGAATGTTACCCCTCAAATGAAGGAGGGTAACTCGATTCATTTACAAGAATCTCTTTTATGTACCTGATCGCAAGAAAAACATGGTGTCCATTTCGGCAATGGAAGTCAAAGGTTACAGGGTGGCATTCATTGATGGAAAGGTACATGTTTGAAAATAGAATGATTTTACTCATGGGTTCAGTTGCAAGATGGTCCATTGGGGATCATGTCAATTGACATATCTCATCTATAGCACCGAAGGTCTACTTATTATGGGGCCCTACCCGATGTGAGTCAGATGTTGACAGAGATGCCTGAATTCAAAAGGAGCATGAAGGTACATGTCTGAGATGTACCAAAGGAAAATCTTACAAGGGTACCATTCCCCTCATGTAGCAAGTCCACAGGTTTGGAACAACCCGAGGGGTTTGAAATTCATGATCAGGAATCTCATGTATGCAATTGGAAGAAAGTCCTCTATGGCTTAACACCCCGAGTGTAGTATGAGAGGATTGATAGCTATCTAATGAAGCTGAGATTCACTAGGAGTGAAGTCGATCCAAACCATTGCTTGAAGGTTGTGGATGATAGACCTCTCATACCGGCACCTGATGATAGACCTCTCATACCGGCACCTTCAGAGGACAACCTCTTTATGACAGGTGCAGACCCTCTCATTTGCAAAAGTAAGAGGGAGTTGGATTCCGTATTTGGAATGGTAAACTGCAAGCCCATGACTACCTCGAGGATCTTAACTTTCAGAAGTTATGTGGTAGTAATGCCGGACCTGATTTGGGAAATGCCTCTGAGTTTCATAAACTCATTCGCGTTGATGTTCTAGGTGAACTTCCGTCTGGACATATGTATTGCAGTTAGCATGATGAGCTCATATATGGTTGAGCCTCACTGATTGGTGCCAATAATCTTCTGAGATATCTTTAGGGCACAATCTCTCATGGCTTGAGATACACTGCCAAAAATGTGACGTTGTATGATTATTCAAATGTTGATTGGGCAAGTAGTGCGGAGGATCGCAAGAGCACTTCTGAGTGTTGGTTCTCTTTGGGTTCTGCTTCGATATCTTGGATGAGCAAGAAGTAGAAGTCAGTTGCTATAAGCACCGCTGAGACCGCATACATAGCTACGAGTATGACCTCGTGTGAAGCTGCTTGGTTGTGGAAGCTCTTCAGTGAGCTGTTTGACACATGATGGATACCACCGTGATCTTCTGTGTCAACCAAAGGAGGATTCGATTATTGAGGAATCATGTATTCTATGATTGCTCCAACATATAGACATCAGATACTACCTTATCTGGGATATGGTACATCGATGAGCGAGAAGGCTCCACCACATTGAGACTAATGTACAGGTCGCAGACATTCTGTCGAAGCCCCGAGGAAAGGTCAAATTTGTGACTTTCCCGAACGACTTGGAGTCATTAAGGGACCCTCTTATGAGGGTCCTTGATGCATGCATTGAGCTCTAGGAGCTCCGGGGGGCTTGGGGTACTTCTTGGAGAAACAAGCGACCATAGGGCGACTTACCCTCCCCTAATGGTGTGCTGTGTACAGGGTGAATGGTTCAGCCTTCCCTATGATACCCCATGGCAACTTATGGACATGATGAGTGGTTCTGTTGTCGAGGCATCCTATCCATGCAGTCTGGGACTCATGGGAAGTACCTCTCATCTGGCCAATGAGTAGGGAAATGGGGTTAGGGACCATAATAGTACTATCGATGGACGCATCGTTGTATCTACCGTACTCCCTATGCTAGGATGACCTCCATTGATCTAGGATCAGTATGAGTGGTTTGAGACACTCTCTTTTGATATTGATCTAGGATCAATTGGAACTGACTTCGAGTCAGTAAGAGTAACATTACTCACTCTCTTTAGGAAATGATCTGGGATCAGTAAAAGTGGTATGACACATTCTCTTCATATGGAACTGACTTCAGGTCAGTAGAGAATGGTATGAGACATTCTCGATCAATTCTTCTTCTTCATGGTTCAGCAAAGCAGAGAAGTGCAAGGCACTGATGGCAAAGATAGTACAGTCTGGTAGTTGGATCAGCAGATGGAGTTCTCCCTAGTTGAGAAGGAGTGTTAAAATTGGCAACTAGGGCCAAACTCCATGTGGGTCATCTTATTTATGGCAGTTGATATTTTTCTTGGATCCCTCTCATCGAGAGGTGTAGGATTGATCTAAAGATCATCCAATTCCGAAAAATATTCATGGAGTTATGAATTTATTTGTGTTATAAGACAATTCATCAAGGACAGCCAGCAACCAAATAACCCCCACATGTGCTCAATGTTTTAGTATAAAAGGAGGTGACTTGATAGTCATTTCTACACACACTTCACTCTTGATTTCTCTCCACTTGTTCTGGGTTTTAGTGGAAGAGAAATCTAAGAGAGGAAGCCCTAAACGCAAAAGGTAAGGAGCCATAGTACAAGCCCTAGATGCAGTCAAGAAGGAGGGCTACTCACTGCCCTATACGCTGGTCTCTACAAGCCCTAGACGCAGTAGGGAAGGAGCCCTAGCATGAAGCAACGCAGTCCTAGATGATCTATGCATGACCTAGAGGAGATGCCCTAACCCCTAATGTAATTACGGAGGAAAGCTCTAAGTGTTGTCCTAAAGCGGTCATGACACCTAGCCGCAGTCAAGAAGGGTTAGGTGCCCTAGGTAATGAGGGATGTTCAACAATCCCTTACGTTGTCCTAACACTAAAGCCTAGCCACAATTAAGAAGGCCGAAGTGTTGGAATTTCTAAGTCTATCTATCAGAAACCCTTCATGTACTTTACTGATTTATTCCTACCTACTTGTTCTGTTAATTAACAAGTTATTTACGATGTAAATACTGGAAATAAATGCAAGTACATGCGCAACACATTACAAATCATCAACTGAAGGAAACAGAAACAAGCACACAAGTGACACTGTTGTTTTGGACTAATGTCCCTGGAAAAAACCCAATGCGGGAAAACCGGCGTAGCTATCTGAGGGTTTTATTTATTAAGCAGTTTCAAAATACAATCTGGGTGCCAAATCTGGCTCACCCAATAGAGAACAATCTCGGCAGTAGTACCTCTCTACTCGGAAGTAGATATTCTGGCTGAAACCTCGGATAAACTCCGGTAGCTCCACAGCTCCAATCTGCCCCACGAAACCCCAGCGTCGACCTCTAGGGACTGCGTCAACTCTCTCTGGCCCAGCGTCACTCTAGCTTGGCTTGCATCAACCTCTGAAGGCAACTGCGTCAGTCCTCTGGCCCTCTACATCACTCACGCTGGCCCTCTAAGGCACTGCGCAGCTCCTAGCCGCCTCTAGGTGAGCCCTGGCTGGCTCTGCGTGAACCCTTGGATGGTTCTGCGTGAACCTTTGGCTGGTTCTGTGCCCCTCTCTCTGACTACTGTGTTGATCCTCCCGGTGCTATCTATGCCTCTATGCTTTTGTATTCACTTCCCCTCAGCTGCAACTCTGATTACTCTCTCAACTTTCTTAGCAAACCCAGCCCCAGAAAGTCGAAATCTTGATCTCTTTGTGTGTTCTCCAAATGACCCTCAAGCCTCCTCTTATACTTTTCTCATTGACACAGCAACGGCCAAGATTAAGTCCCTAATCAACGACTAAGATTATATTTGGCTTGATCCATGACTTTTGGACCATTCTAACACAGATTTATATTAATTCACATTAATATTTTATTTTCCCTAAGTTTAGACTTAGGGACTCCATTAAAAATATTAATTATTTTAATATCTCCCAAACTGTTTAGAATCTGCCCAAACCCTTTCTGGGTACTGGAGATCTCATGTGCCTTAGCCTCTCCACCAATTTTTGTGGCTAGAGCACATATGATGTTACCCCAAATCAACACGAGGAGATTATGGGACATCATGATGTGGAGGAGAACAGGAGGCAACTACAGCAAGGAAAAGAAGGCAGCGTGGAGCCCTCTAGGATCTCTTTTGAGGGTTGGTTGTTATTGCAAGAAGGTCGAGTGTGTTCAGGGCTAAACGCAGGTCAAAGACAAATCTGTTGGGCAGCAAACGAGGTAAGGAACTCTGTTTTGGAGAGGGTTGTAGGTGACAACAAGGACTGTGGTAGGTTGCAAGCCTAACCACTTCAAAACAGGGACAGGGTGGAAGTGTTTGGGGCTATATAGTACCCGGAACAGTAGCACAAGTGGAGAGAAGCCTCACTAGCATAGGTCACATTTCATAAGGGCAATTTTGGGCCAAGATTTGAGGACGGTTAGGGACTGTTGTGTGCATTAACCAGTCCCAGAAATTACAGCAGTAATAAAGTGACAAACAACAGCATTTGTATGTTGTGTTGGCAGCAAGATACATGGGGCAACAAGGTCACATGGTGCAGCAAAGGAAGATGGGGCAGCAAGGTCACATGGTACAGCAAAGGTAGATAGGACAGCAAGGACATGGTGCTTGCATGGGACAGCAAGCAATCATGGTGCAGCGGTATGAGCAATGCAAACATTGTGATAAGGGGCAGCATGATGTGAAATGCTACACCACAATGATGGGCATCATGACAATGTTGTGTACAGCACTTGCTAATATAGTACAATGATATTAAATGCTACAGTGAGATGCAGCATGATGGGCACAGTAAGGTACAGGATTGGGCATCACTGGCAAGTGTAGCAAGACGATAAGGTACAGCAAGATGTTGCAATACCAGAAGGTGCAGCAGTATGATGTGTGCTGCATGGTAATGAGGTTCAGCATAGTAATGATGGGTGCAGCATGGTGCAGCACAGTGAGGTGGAGCGTGATGACGAGGTGCAACACAATGATAGGTGATGGAGTCACCTTGGAGAATCAGTTGAAGCAGCGTGTCTTCCACTGAGTTCAGCTATCTCATGTATCATCTACTAAGAGATGATCTATGCTCTTATTTAGATAAGTCAACGTGTTGACTTCTGTTGTATATGTACTAACTCTCTCTCTTTCTCTGCTGAACTATTGAAAAACATATAAGAATAATTGATCAAGGGTTTCCCCACATTAGGGTTTGTCCCTGGCTAGCGCCACATCTTGTGTCCTCTTGTCTTGCCTTGTCTTCTGCAATTTATGTTTATGTTCTATCTGCAATTTAATATTACGCTGATGTGATTGCTAATTTGGAAAAGATATTGAGCTAACTGTGAAAATTGAAATAAATTGCTCTAAGCATAGAACATACCTTAAATTAACATCGGAACTAAACCATTTTTATTTGAACTGCAATGAAGCAGGGGAACAATATAACATCATCTGCGTAGTTTTTGTCAACTCTACTTCTAGGATGTCAAAGGCATTTAATTGGTTTGCTTTGTAAAGTTCTATCTAGGCATTGTTCCTATGCAGTTAGCCTTTTGCCATGGAATGTCATCTGTTGACAAAATTTGAGATGAATTTCAAACTACCATCCTCATACAGAGAGTATACCTCTGTTGCTTTAAAAAATAGTTTAGTCATGCTGTCTCTTTGGACTGTTGTACTCTTTTAGTCCCCTTGACCTGATTTTCCTATCATTTGTTGGACATTAATATGACTATCTTATCTTATATGTGTCACAATCGACAAAGTATTTTGTCCACAGTATTTGTATAAAAAATTCCATGCCTTTCTTGTAGCTACTCTAGAGATGTAGAGCATCCTCCTTCCAATGATGAAAAGTCAAGCACAAAGTTGAGCTACAATTTACCAGGATAACAATATAAACATCAAACAGTCCAACTGGAAAATGGATTAGCCACTTCACCTTCGAGAAGAAAGAACCACATAGCTCAGGGGCTCGATACCACCTAGTGGCCACATAATCCTGTAACAAAATGCAAGGAATGCAAACATTATCGAAGGATATTGTCTTTATGACAACAGCTTTGGCAACTAGCACAAGTTACAATGAACTGGTTAACCAAATATCTATATGATCTATAATGCGATGCAAAGTTTCTTTAACATCCATGGATCAAATACACTTTATAAACTCTACATAGTGCATCAAGTTTTTGAATCACTCACAAGTTTGCATCATCAATTTTCATACAACAAAGGAGGTTAGAAAATGTACTGTCCAGAATATGGCTGAAGGAGAGTCATTGAATGATGGACGAGCAAGACCAAAATCACATATCTTCAGTGTACAGTTGGAATTTGCCAGAATATTTTTTGGCTTCAAATCCCGGTGGAAAACTTTTGCTGCCAGAAATTCAGACATATAATTCCATCATTGTAAGAAATCAAGTCTTAAAAGGAATGGAACAAAAGAGGGCAGGGTGGCAAGATTGCAAATAAAATGAGTGCATGCAAACTCTATAAGGATTTATGTGTCTGCAGACCTGTGTGAATATTTTTCATGGCCTGAAGAAGCTGATAAAGGAAAAATTTATGATGTTCAGGAGTCAAATCATTATTTGCTTTAATGACTTGGTGAAGATCAGATTCCATCAATTCAAAAACAACATATATGTCTTTGAATTCCCTTGGAGATGGAGGCAGCATGATGTTCTTGATTTCCACAATCTCAGGGTGCTTAAGTAGCCTTAGAAGCTTGATTTCTCTGAGAATTCGAGTGGAATCAGATATATGTTCAAAGATATTATTAATCTTTTTGATTGCCACTCTTTGACCTGTGTGAGTGTCAATTGCAGAGCAAACAACTCCATAGCTTCCTTTACCAATCACCTCCTGTATTTGGTATCGGTTGGCTTCCCCATAATCTGAAAAGAATTCTGTTTCTATAATATACTGGAACAGAAGAAGATATCAGAAGTTGATCAAGATTTCAATTTCATGATAACACTTTTGCTACATGTCAGCAGAAACAGCAGCAAAATCATTTGCAAGGAAGAAACAGCAAATTTGATTAGATAACAAAAGCCTACATAACATGCAGGAAAATATTACTTTATGACTCCTTTCTTATGAAATGAAACTTAGAAACCTACAAAATGAAGCTTTCAAGGTGATTGAATCCCAAGTTTCCAAACCAAACTGATCTGCTTATGGGGATGGGACAGACAGATTTTTGTATGGGGATACTGTGACTCGAAAAATTAAAGTACCTAATAACTGTTCAGAGAATATCACACAAATACATTGGACCAAATCCTCTTTTAGAAAATACTTCCTTATAGGTAATATATAATTAGCAAAGCTTTGTCATCTCCAGTGAGGCAACATCTGTTTAGGTATTGTCATTGATGTCAAAGCAATGGTTAAGCATGGTCTTGAAGTTAGAAGCAGCCCCTGAAGTAAATCAAGATTTAGGTATTGTTTTGACCACAATACCCCACCAGCTTTGCTCCGCAAATTACCTGCATCCTCCTATACCCCAGCAACTAAAAGATTGAGCCACTTGGCTCTGTGCAATCTCAGCACCGGCAAATCAACTTCCCCAGCCAACTGCGTCAGCCTTCCTGGCCTCTGCGTGATCCTGATTCTGCCTCCCTTAGCTTCTGCACTGCCTTTCTCTGGCCCAAAATGATGATGCAGTCCCTCGGCGTCACTCCTTCCTCTGTCACCTTTTGCAAGGATCAGCTCTGTCACTTGGGACAGCTGAATCTACTGCAAATGCTCTGCTCGGTTGATGCCTTCAGTTTTCCTAGGATCTGCAACCACGCTCTGATACCATGTTGGAATTTCTAAGTTTAACCTGTTAGAAATTCTTCTTGTACTATCTAGTTTATTTCTTCCTACTTGTTTAATTACTTAACAAGTTATTTACCATGTAAATACTGAAAATAAACACAAGTACAGTATCAACATCTACACATCATCAATTGAAAGAAAACAAGCACACAAGTGACACTGTTATTTTTGGACCAATGTCCCTGGAAAAGCCCAATGCAGGAAAACAGGTGCAGCTATTCAGAGCGTTTTATTACTATGCAACTTTCATAATACAACTAGGGTGCCAGAAATGGCTCACCCAACAGAGAATGCCCTCGACAATGGTACCTCTCCTCAGAGACAAATATTCCGGTCGATTAATCACTCGATGAATGATCCCACAGCAACAATTGCAGCTTCCACTGCTCTGCGTCACTTTGATAGGGACTACGTCACCCTACCTGGCTCACCAGCACCCAGTTTGTCCCACGAAAGTCCTCCCAGTGTTGCCTCTTGGCCCTGTGTCAGCTTTGCTAGTCTCTGCGCAGCTACTGAAGCTTTTGCGTCAACCCTCAAACCCTCTGCGTCACACACGCTGGCCTCTCCTGGCTCTGCACTGCTCCCAATTGTCTCTGCGTCACCTCTACAGGCTCTGCGATGTCTCTCTGGTACTAACTCTGCCTCTCTATTGTGTATTCATTGCCATTCGGTATTGATCACTGATTCACTTTCACTTAGCAACCCCACTCTAGCAAAATGAATAACTGATCACTCTGGTGTATTCTCCAACTGACCCTGAAGTCTCCTCTTATACTTTTCTCGTTGATCCATTAACGGCCGAGATTAAATCTCTAATCAACAGCTAAGATTAGATTTGGCTTGATCCATGACTTTTGGAAGCTTCTAACTCAATTTTAAATTAATACCCATTAATATTTTATTTTTCCTAAGTTTAGACTTAGGAACTCCATTAAAAATATTAATTATTTTAATATCTCCCAAACTGGTTAGAATCTGCCTAAACCATTTCTAGGTCTTGGAGATCTCATGTGCTTTAGCGTCTCCACCAATTTTCATGGCTAGAGCACATCCGATGCTACCTCAAATCAACATTGTAGGGATCTATGGAGTGCAATCTGTTGTTGTGGAGGCCCATGGCTCTCAATGCTCACCCTACATGTGCCAGTGTAGCCCTCTGGAGGATTAGGATCCCATTTAGGGAGACCAAACCCCAAATGGAAACCATCTGCAATCCTGCATAAGATCCAATGCGTCCCATAGCCTTCCAATAAAACAAGCTATTAGAGAAATCAAGTAAATGATCTTACCTAATCATGGACCACAGGTGGGAACTTCATAATGGTCTGCCCTTCCATAATGGGCTTCGGGATGTGCCAATGTCTCCTAAACTTCAAATCGGGTTAACCAAATACCCTATTAGGTGGTTTCTACTTCTAAAAGGGACAATATTCAAGGTACATCCTTCAAAAGGTGGTGGCATATGACAGATATGGTGAATGAAGTAGGGGATGAGAAGGGGTAACCCTGGGTCACATGCTGGGATGCAAGGGTAGCTAATAAAAGGGGAGCCCACACTTGGGTTTATAATGTATAGGAAGGAGCAATCGTGGTACATGAGGTGCCTCGACCTTGATTTTTACACCCTTCATTTACGCATTTTGCCTTTTTTCTTTGATTAACTGCTCGGGGCTCAAGGGGTTAAAGCATGATGTATAAGATATAACAGTGAATTCCCCCTTTTAAGGTGGGGCGGTTCATCTCCTACTAGGGGTTGGGACAATTGTGGGTTCCTATATGATGAAGAAGGCTCATAGAACCTGTAGGAACCAGGGTGATGGCCATGATGATGGGGTAGAGCTCATGCATTGGTTTTTGCCCACATGTTAAATGTGTTTGTCCCGGCCATATTTTGCATTTTGTGGTACATTTTCCTATTGAATGTGACCATTTATGCTTTTATCTTTCTTTTTAGCTGCATCAGCCTTCGGGGCATCATTCCAGGCCATGAACCAAGATGTGGGCAGGGGAAAGGGCGTGCTAACTACTAACCCTATGTGGACCCAATGGAGGAATGTGGACCCAAGTGGGAGAAATGATGAATGGGGTAATAATGAATGGAAAGAGGGTAATATAAGCGGATAAAGTGTTGAATTTCCACGACCTTGGGTCTAGGTTAGAGTCTTAAAATCACTGACGCTACCAAACCAAGAATCTCAACATAAACTACTTTGCACAGCGGAAATATAAAGCAATAAATCACATATGCACAAATATACACGATTTTTAACAAAATTGTACAATCCCAATCTTCGTCATATTAAACCAAATCCAAATAATACAACAATCTATGGTATACAAGGTACAATGACAAACTTCGTTGCACAGCTTCAATGTCGTATCTTGTCCTGTTAGTCCTTTGATCCCGTACTGTTCACTAGTAGTGCCTTAGTCCATCAAGGCCACTACACATCGAGACTCCAAGAGGGCTGCCACCTATTGATGTTGCAAGTCACTTATGCTGCATGTACACAGGCTCATCAAACTGCTCTCTAGGTTGGCCAATACCTGAGCTCTAATCTTCCTTCTAGTAGCCTCTTTCGTCCATCAAAGAGCTACTCATTCGGCTGCAAACTTCACCTAATCATGCACCAACAACGTCCTTCTTGTCTACTGCTCTAGGACTACTTTGGGTAGCCAACACACTATCCTCCAATCAAATCAATGACACCCAATCATGTCACTGTCAATTCTGCTCCTAGGAAGACTCTTCACCTCCTCGGAAGATCCTCCACATGGCACCAACAGGCTATTACAACCACGATCCAATCTGGTCAACACTTTGACCCAACACTCCACAAAATGTTGTTGTCCTCCACTGTTTGCTTGTTGCTCTTGCAATTCTGGTTAGGGCACAATATGCAGCCCTTAACCCAACACAGTCAACAAAACTAGCCCTCGAGGGTTGCGGCCTAGCTTGGAGAGGCTCCTCCCATGCCATGCTATCCTCTGAAGGTTTTGTCCACCTCAATGCAGCCCTAGAATACCTCCAGCTGCTTGTTATGTCTTGCGGCCTAGCACTGCATCTTGTTGTAGCTTTTGGCCTCCTCCAAAATGTTCCAAACAGTCACCCCACACAGCAACGTATTGCCTCCTAGATCCTCGGCCTAGTAGCCCACGACCTTGGCCCTAGAACAGCTCCTCGAACCCATCCTTTTAACCCTCAATCAGCCCTTAGACACTCTGGAATCATGCCCAAAATTTCGGCCTCCAGGCAGACCTCTCCCACGTTGTTCAAAAACACATCAATTCACCCTCCTTTTATATCCAAATGAGGGGCTCCAACGAATTCATGAAGGGACATGTCTCTTGGACGAATTCACTTCAAGCCTACATGACTTGACTGTCCATAATTATTTGTCACCTTCAAAAATTCATAACTTCGTTCTAGAGCTCTGATTTGAGTGATCTTTGGAGCGTTGGAATCAGCTCGCCAAGCTCTATCACCTCAAATTTTCCCAAGCTCAAATTCATCATGGTTTTGACCCAAATCCCGATGAATGCAAAACTCCATGCTTGGGTTCCAAACCCACAAGTGACCTCCAAACCCTAAACCCTAGAGCTTAGAGTACCTCCCAAGCTACATAAATCAATATAAGGAAGCGGGACCACACAACCAAAATCGGGGTTTCCCATGAAATGCCATCCCTAGAGCCAAATGGTCAGTAAAAGAGATCCCACGGGACTAGAATCCAAGGTTAATACCTAAAAGGGGTCTACAGGATAGAAGCACAGACATATCCCATTCTTTTCACTGAATCCCCCCATTAATCCATGCCCAGAAGTGTCCATGATAAACAAACTACAATACTCAATTTCCAAATGACAAGGCATACCTTTAGATTTGGGAGGCCCACTTTCAAAAATACGATCATGGCAGATGGAATAGGGATCACATGGCTGCCTCAGGTAGTGAAGAAATGGCATAATAAGCTAGCTGCTAGCTGTCGGATGAGGACCATCTTGGAGAAAAAAAATCTTCTATGGATATTACCCACAAAATGGTGGGTAACAAAGCCCACAAAAAATCAGATGTAATAAGGGAGTAGGAGCTTGCTTTTGCATCACAACAATAACAAATTGTGGTTTTCGCCCTTTATGGATTTCCACTTATATCTGGTGTCTATATATGTTGATGTTATGTGTTCATGTGATGTTTGGATTGCTTATTACTTGTTGTTCACACTTCCAGCACTTTCCTAAACCCAGCGTAGGCCCTACTGACCTCTAGAAACCCTCTGCGACAGCGTAAAACCCTCTGTGTCAGCCTATTGAGGCTCTGCGCAACCTCTCTGGGCTTCTGCGTCACTCCTGCAGCCTCTGCGTGGATGACACAGGCCCTTCTGGCTCTGCGTGGTCTCTGCTGCCTCTGCGTGGCTTCCTCCGGCTCTGCTTCTGCCTCTTTAGCGCTGATCTCCCGTCTCTTTGTTCCATACTTGCTGCCTCCTGACTGCTCTCCAGACCACTGGTTCAATTTCTCAGCAAACCCTGCTCCAAAAATTGAACTGACTGGTCTCCCTCAATATGTTCTCCAAGTGCCCATCAAGCCTCCTCTTATACTTTTTCTGTTGACATCTCAACGACCGAGATTATGTCCCTAATCAACGGCTAAGATTAGATCTGGCTTGATCCATGTCTTTTGGACCATTCTAACACAAATCCATATTAATACACATTAATATTTTATTTTCCCCAAGTTTAGACTTAGGGACTCCATTGAAAATATTAATTATTTTAATATCTCCTGATCTATTTAGAATCTGCCTAAACCCTTTTTGGGTATTGGAGATCTCATGTGCCCCAACCTCTCCACCAAATTTTGTGGCTAGAGCACATCTGATGCTACCCCAAATCGACACTCCCTCTTAGCGAGGATTGTGCTCTAGCAATACTCCTCACTGAGTATTACTCTGATCATCCGGCATCGGCACCTGTGCTGATGCTAGGCCTCCTTGCCCAACATTCTCTGCACTACTGCATCCTATATTGCTGCCCATGGTTCTGCCACTGCCACTGCTGCATCTGTACGACAGCTCCCTCTACATCCGTGTTGCTGCTGGTCCTTTCTCCCAGCACTGCATCCGCACTGCACCTTCCTCTGCATCTGTGCTATTGTTGGTCCTTTCTCCCAACACTACATCTGCACTGCAACTCCCTCTGCATCTGTGTTGTTGTTGGTCCTTTCTCCCAACACTGCATCTGCACTGCAACTCCCTCTTCATTCGTGTTGCTAACACACTACTTCTGAAAGGGGTTCTTTACCATCCCCATCTGTTCTCTGAATTAGTCAAATTTTGACTTTCCAAGGGCCTTGGTGAGAATATATGCCACTTGTTCCCCTGTAGAAGTGTAGCTCCACTGTATAGCTCCACGTTGGACACAGTCTCCGACAAAGTGACACCGGATATCAATATGCTTTGACCTATCATGAAATATTAGATTCTCATAGAGTTTGATGCAACTCTGATTATCACACATGATCCTAGTCGCCTCCATATTTCTTTTGAATAGGTTTACCAGCAGTTTTCTAAGCCATATGGCCTCACACGAAGTTGTGCTTGCTGCCATATATTCTGCCTCAGCGAGCTCAGAGCCACGGACTTTTGTTTCCTACTGCACCAGGAGGTTATTCCTGATCCAATGTTGAAACAGCACCCAGAAGTACTTTTTCGATCCACTGAACTTCCTGCGCAATTTGCATCAGTGAATCCACTCAACCTGATATCCTTCCCCTTATTGTACAAGAGCCCATAATCAATTGTTCCCTGTAAATACTTGAGAATGTGCTTGGTTGCTGCCCAGTGAGCCCTCTTTGGTTCCACCATGAACTAACTAAGGGTGTTGAAAGCGTAGCAAATATCTGGCCTAGTATTGACTAGATACATCAGGGACCCTATGAGCTGTCGGTATAGGGTGGGATCGACATCTTTGTCTTCTAATGCATCAATCTTCTTCCAGTTGGTGATCATTGGCGTAGCCATAGGTCTACAGTCTCCCATCCCAAACCTTTTCAGAATTTCTGTAGCATACCTTCCTTGCCCAAGGAAGATTTCTCCTTTTAGCTGCCAAACTTCCAACCCTAGAAAATAGTGCATTCGTCCCAGATCCTTCATATCGAACTCTGTGGCTAGATTCTTCTTGCAGTCTTCAATGAGTCTAGATGATCCTGTCAGGAAGAGATCATCCACATATAATACTAAGATAAGTGGCTCGCTCTCTACGACCAGATAGTAGAGATTCGGATCCGCGTCACTCTTGACAAACCCCATCTTGTGCAAGTAGCCATCTATTCGACCATACCACGCTCTTGGTGCCTGCTTTAGCCCATACAAAGCTTTCTTCAGTCTGCATACATGAGACTTCTTCTCATGAGTTTCAAAGCCCTCTAGTTGTTCAATGTATACTTCTTCTTCTATTACCCCGTTCAGAAATGTCATCTTGACATCCATCTAATGGATCTCCCATCCCATCTAAGTTGCAAGAGATATCACGGTCCTAATAGATGTATACCTGGCCACCGGGCGAAGGTTTCCTCATAGTCAATCCCTTCCTTTTGAGCATACCCCTTAGCCACAAACCTGGCCTTGTATTTTTCAATACTACCTTCCGCAGCATATTTGATCTTGTAGATCCATCTTGAACCTACCACAGAGTTGTCTTGAGGCCTTGACACCACCTCCCAGACATCGTTTACCATTACAGAGTTATACTCCTCCACCATCGCATCTAGCCAGACCTAATGCTGAGTTGCCTCCTTGAAGCTGGCAGGCTCTCCATCCTGAGCTACTAATGCCTGATACTTGTCTGGCTGTTTTCACTCCCTTTTATTGTTCCTTGGCTCTTCGATGAAGTTCTCTGCATCACGCAGAATCTGACGAAGTTCCCTACTGGTTCTTCCTCTGCCAACAGGTGCTTTTGTTTTCTCCTCTTCCTCATCCTGAGAATCTTCCTGATCTGAGGAAGGATTCTTCACTTTCGTTGGTTGAACAGGCATGACTAACAGATCCTCTTTCGACTACTCCTTCGAAGGCATTTCACAAGATCTTCTAAAAGCTTTGTCCTCCTTGAACTTTACATCTCGTCGTACTACTACCTTCCTGCTCCCTGGAAAATAGATCCTGTATGCCTTAGTGTTCTCACTATGTCCTACCAGATACCCCTTTTTTGTAGTCGATCCAGCTTCTTCCTCTTTAATTCGGGTATGCCACAATATGCCAAACTCCCAAATATCCTGAAATGATTGACTTCAGGTGTCTTCCCAGTGAAGACTTTCTCTGGAGTAATCTTACCCAGTGCCCGATGAGGAGTCCTATTCTAAACGTAGACAACTGTGTTGCATGCTTCTGCCCACAGGAATTTTGGCATATCATGATCATACAACATGGCCCTAGCTCCTTCTACAATAGTCCTGTTTTTCCTTTCTGCCACCCCATTCTGCTCCGAATTGTAGGGAGTTGTCCACTCCCTTTTGATGCCCTCCTTAGCGCAAAAATCAATGAAGTCCTTATCGACATATTCTCCACCATTATCTGAGCACAAGACTTTTATTTTCTTACCTGTCAGATTCTCCACTAGAGCCTTGAACTCCTTGAATCAACAGAAAACCTCATCCTTGGTTTTCAAAAAATAGATCCAAGCTTTCCTTGAGTGGTCATCAATGAAAGTAAGGAAATACTCGGCACCGCTGAGAGCTTTGACGGACATAGGTCCTCAAATATCTAAGTGTATCAATCCTAGTACACTCTTGGCCCTGTGTTGCTCCTAGGCAATGTCGCCTTGGCATACTTTCCTAGAGTGCATCCCCTGCGTACATCATCTCGTTCCGTACTCAAATCTGGAACCCCTGTTACAGTGCTCCTGAGAATTCTCAGAGCTCCATGGTGCAAGTGACCCATCCTTCTGTGCCATAATTCGTTCGTCTTTGTCCCCATTACTGCCTATTAGTGCCATTGGAGATTCTAGTTGTAATATGTACCAGTGATGACAATATCGCCGATATTCGCAAATATCGCGATATTTTTGGGGAGACAAGATATCGCCGAGGAAATTTCGTGATATTTTGTCTCCCCGAAAATATCGCGATATTTCCGAAATATCGGCGATATCTCAGGAAAATATCGCGCTACGATGCAAAATATCGCAAGGCTCAAAACAAATTTCTCCGCCGCGGCTAGAAAAGGCCGATTTTCATTCATTTTGATTTCTGATTGCTGGAGAAGGAAGGGGAGAGCATTGTGCTTGCTACCAAGGAGGATTCAAGGGTTGAATAGCCATTATCGCCACCAACAACGAATATTTTGTTGATCAAAGATTGAAGAACAGTGAGACAATCTTCATTTCCTCCATTAACAGGTATGTTCAAATAAACCCCTATGTTAATGGATTTTTTTATAGTTTTAGGGTTATTCTTGCTTGCCTATTTGCCTACAAACATTTTGCTTGTTTTTTTTTCCATTTGCTATAATTTTCATGCCCATGAGCAAATGCAAGGGTTTTTTCCATATTTGGACAACAAATTCCATTTTTTTTTAACTTTCAAATGCACCCTCTTATTGTCATTTATGATTTTTCATTGAATTCACATTGCAAATAATGTAGCGAAAAAAATTATTTTGTAAAATGAGGTGGTTATTACTTATTAATTCCAATTTATTTTTTTTGGTGCCCTAGGTTTGAGTTAGCTCACTACAAAATTCAAATATGCCAAAAGCCTTGGACCCATTTTGGGAATATGGGGAGTCTGATGTTGGGACAAATTGGGCATATCTATCATGCAAATTGTGTGGGACCAGGATGATAGGAGGGGTTACGCAATTGAAATACCATCTGGCTAGACTCACTGGACATGATGTTGGGATTTGTACAGTTTTTAGTCTGGAGCTTATACAAAAAGCTCTTGAGGCAATTGATGAAAAAGACAGAAAGAAGGAAGAGATAGAAAGAAACAAGGTTGAACGTGCAGGTAGATCTTTTGGGATATCTTCTTCTGATTTTGATGTTGAGGGTAGTGGGAGGGGCTCCACAACATCACCAGCTACTGCTAGTGCGAGGTCATCATTTTTTGTTCCACGAACAAGACATGGAGCACAACCTAGCATAAAATCAACTGTTAAAAAAAATGAGAAGCAAGAAGTAGATAGAGTCATGGGGAGGTGTCTTTTCTGGAGCGACTTACCTCTCAGCATCACCAAAACCAATCCATTTTGGTAGCCAATGTGTGATTCTATTGCAGTTGTGGGCCCAGGGTACAAAAGTGCTACATATGAGGAGTTGTAGGAGCCAATTCTTCAAGCAAAAATGCAAGACATCAACTCTAGATTGGCGGAGTTGAAAAAAACATGGGAAGTTTCTGGATGCACAATGATGTCTGATGGTTGGACAGATAGGAAGGGTAGGACCCTTCTAAATTTCTTGGTACATTGTCCTAAAGGTACCATGTTGATTAAATCAGTGGATGCATCATAACATATCAAAGATGCAGCAACGATATGTGAGTTGTTAGATGGGTTCATTCAGGAGATTGGTGTGCAGAATGTGGTGCGAGTCATAACAGACAATGCAGCAAATTACGTGTCTGCCGGCAATATGCTTATGGAGAGGCATCACACATTGTTCTAGACTCCATGTGCAGCGCATTCTCTCGATTTGCTGCTTAAGGATATGGGGAAACTCTCCTTCATCAAGGAGGTGGTTGATATGGCTAGGAGCGTCCCCAAGTTTATTTATAACCATGCTTTTGTTCTTAGCCTCATGAGGAGGTTCACTAGAAACAAGTTGTTGCGGCGTCCTGCGATCACACGTTTTGCCACAAACTTTATTACTCTTCAGTCTTTGCTTTGATGTCAGTTCGAGTTGAAGAAAATGTTTGTGTCTGATGACTGATGTAATTGTAGATATAGCAGGAGACAGGACGGGAGAGCCATTGCAAAAATGGTGTACTCTAACACATTTTGGTGTGGACTAGAAGAAGCATGCTCAGTTAGTGAACCTATAGTAAAGGTTCTCAGATTGGTAGATGGGGAGAAGTCTGCAATGGCTTATTTGTATGAAGCCATGGATAGGGCCAAGGAGGACATTTGTTTTTATTATGCAGGCAAGGGTTCTGCTAGCCTTGATAGGCATATGATGTTATGGGATGTGATTGATAGTCGGTGGACAGGGATGCTTCATTGACCCATTCATGCAGCAACACTCTTCCTCAACCCCACATTTTCATACAAATGCGGCTTTGATTTTGATGGCGAGGTGATGGAAAGGCTCCATTCCTATATTCATAGGATGGTACCTGATCCTGAGCTTCGTAGCAAAATCAATCGCAAGATACAATTTTATCAAGATTGTGTTGGCCTATTTGGCTTTGATGATGCTATTAGGGAAAGGACCCTCTTCATGCCACGTAAGTGACAAGTCATCACTCATTAGAAATTAGAATTTTCAATTTAGAATTTCCTTACTTATAATTCTATTTATTTAAAATTCAATTACGTAACTTTTATTTGAAAGTTTAATTATGTTTTAAGTTTTTGAATTTTTTATTTCTTTATTTTGTTGTAGATATTTGGTGGCAAAGCTATGGTGCAAGGGCACCAAATTTGCAAAAATTGGCCATAAGAATCTTGAGTCAAACATGTAGATCTTTAGGGTGTGAGTGCAATTGGAGTGAAATACACGCAAAAAAGCACAACAGGTATAACTTTGAGCTCCAGCCTTCAGTTGAGCAACTACACTTATTGTAATTTTTAATTTTTAATTTATGACCTTCAAGTGTCAAGAGTCAAGAGTCAAGGCTCATTAGTTCTTTTTTACACTCTTATAGGTTGGAGTTCGCACGCCTCAATGATTTAGTGTATGTGCATTACAATATCTGACTTCGAGTGAGGCAAATAAAAGCACCAATGGATCCAGATGCCATTTCCTTAGACAATATTGATATATTGTCTCAATGGAGGGTGGAGTCTGAGGAGCCCATCTTGGAGGAGTCACCTTCATGGTTAGAGCCAGATGATCCATTAGAATAGGGGCAGCAAGAGGAGGAGGACTCGGAGGAGGAGCAAGAGGAGGAGGAGGACACTGTGGGAGCATCAGCATCAACACCATTTGCTATAAATATAGAGCACATCTCCATACCTAGCACTCATTATTTGACATTAGGTGCAAAGGCAGGGCCATGGCTGTCTACTACTAGAGGCAAGCCTAGCAAACAAGCCATCATGTTTTCCCGTAAAAGGGGGACAGGGCAGTGATTTCAGATAGATAGCTGCTAGTTTTATTTGTTTTGCTACATATAACTCATGATGATGAGATACTTTTATATATGTGATGTTATTTTGTATTGGTTCTCCACATTTGAGTCCTTGATTGGACAATTATCAGGGATC
>APFE030384266.1:35609-149962 GCA_000404065.3 Pinus taeda
GACAGCCCCTTCTCTGAGTTCCCTGCCACCAACCACACCTTGTGGGGTTGAAGGCTTTTCTCACTGACTTGTAGGTAGGTGCGGGCGGCAGGGTCAACAAGCCCAATGACAATTTTCAATTATATGCAATAGCAATCACATTAACTTAATCACATTGACAGTAAATGCAGATAAAACATAAAAATATGTGCAAAAGACAAGCCACGACAAGAGGACACAAGATTTGGCGGATGCCAGGGAAAAACCCCAATGTGGGGAAAACCCTTTGATCAAATCTTCTTATTATTATTCAATATTTCAGCAGAGAGAGAGATTACATAGATCAAATCCACTTGCCCAATACATAGTCAAAACAACCCTGTCAAAATCAGCAACCAACAATAGTCAATTGCAGCACTAACCCGAAAGTCAATGTTGGTCAAATCAATGCCAAAATGTCCTCCAAGCAACTCGGTCAATAGCAGCCCAATTCAGCCTTCAAGGAGAGTCAAAGTCAGCCCAAAACAATTCGGTCAAACCTAGTCAAAGGAGAGAGAAACATTGTTGTAGTTTTTTGCGATCAAATCTGAAGTCAATGTTGGTCAAACTACCCAAAACATTTCGATTTCTGTGCCCAACAACTCGGCCTAGGAAAATTGAAATTATGCCCTGAAAACAGAAGCAAAGAAGGTCAAATGAGCCCTAGTCAATGCTGGTCTGATTCTCTAAAATTAGGCCTACACTTAACCCTGAAATTTTCTGCCTCCTGCCACATGTGTAAAGAAGAGAGAGAAGATGCCCAAGCTATACGAACCAATCAAGAGAAGAGAGAGAGATGAAATGATGTGAATTGTGATGTCCAAATGAGGAGAGAGGTCACTCCTATTTATACAATTTATTGAGGTGAGGAGACACATCCATTGGACTTTTTGAACCTACATTTGATTGAGGCCGACCTTGACAATTTGTGCATGAGAGAGAATAAATTCAAAATTCCACTTCTGCTTGTCAAAATGAGACGACCTTTATATCAAAATTGGACCTCTCGAAAAGAGGAATCCAATGCAATAATCATCTCCATCACATGAGTTATCCTAAGTGGAATTTGGCCCTAGTTTCCAATTTTAATACTAATTTTACACTTCTTTGTCATAGATTATGGGACTTATTTTTATTGCTATTATAGAATATTTGCATGCTATAAATCATTGATTGAAACCCTAGTTTATGACAGCAATGTATATTTGTTGATGGCCTTATTTGATCCTCTATTGGTCAAACTAAATTGTCTAGATTGAGCCATAGGATCGCTTGAACTCACTCTCTTAGAATTATACCATAAGTCACTTGAAACCCTAATCGTTGCACACTTGTCCTTGGGTGGATCTTGTTGTAAAACCTTTAGGGAGCATTTAGCCTAAATCTATTTGGGTTACTTGATCCCTAAGATCAACAAGGGAAGCCTCCCTGGTGGGGATTGTATCCAACCATAGAAATGGGGTAAGTAGTTGTTGAGGTGACAATGGTAACTCCCTCACTAATCGAGGTTGCTTAGTGAGGCTTTGCACTAAGGTGCTAGATTTTGAAGCAATTGATGGTAGCCCCTAAGTTCCTAGTGGACTGACTTCAAGTGTGTTGTAATTCTAATCTATACTTCTCACTTGATATATTGTCTTTTTCCTATCTTATTGGAAATAATTTATTGGTGATTTGATCGAACTTGATTATTTATTGAATTGTGTGTAGTTTAACAGCAACCCTAAAAGGCTCGGCCTAAAATGATCACACTCCAACATTATTATACTTATATAAATATCTAATACAATATAGAGCATACATAATGACAATTTCCCGTTTATTTGCAAGCTTGATGTCTTGCGTTTTATATTCAGTTTTTGTAATCTTGTATGTGAGTATTCCTTTAGCACAATCAACCTCATAACAAGCAGCACAGAAATTAAAATCTGAGAATCGTATCTCATGCAAGTTTGCCATGAAACACAATCAAGAGGCACAACAAACAGACCGTGAACACCAAGAAGTTTTATGAATTTGAAATTGTATTTGCCACACATTTTCCCCTAAAACAACTAGTAAAAATTGAAAACATAGGAGATTCCATATGTAAGAAGAGTAGTATGCCTGACCTTCCGGTCGGGATCAGGAGCTGCCATTCTTCCTCTCGTTTTATCGGGGAGCACTCGAACAGGTCGTAAGGTAGAAGGATCGAGAGGCCTTTCAATGTATTCAACAGCTTGATCGTCTTCAGTAAAAGAGGGCGCTGACGATCCAGAAAACGAGGACTTGTCTTCTTCCATATTGTTGTTGTTCTGGGCCTTGGCCATACGGTGCCACCTTCGCTCTCCCCATCTGCGAATGCTGTCAACAATGTGTCCTCCCATAATGTCGACCTCTGAAATGTGGTGATCGAATCCTGATACCAGAAAGACCTTGTGGGATGCGCATTTTCATATTTATAAAGATTTCACGAGTTTAGTGGAGAGGAATATCAGCGGACGGGCATGACTAGCGTTAATGCGAGACGTTATGTTTATGTGAATGAGTCGGAGTGCTATTATTGTGCACTGCGCATGGACTGACACCTGAAATCCAATGACCACGTCTTTTCTACTTTTCAATGTAAATGCAGAAGAGGAACACGACGAGCAGGTTGGCCGGAATCAACCAATCAAACCCACCTGAGGTGTGGATTTGACACCTCAAATTTATGGAGCTTCGGCAGCATACGGCATATACGTGATTCGATTGACTAGATACAGATATTTGGTTGGTTTCCACCCCTCTTCCTCTCCTGGCTGTGCAGCTATCCTCATGTGGATAACTTCCCATGCCCTGTGCCATTATTAAAGTAAGACAAGGCGGCCCGCGGACTCCAGGCTTCAGGATTTATGGTGTCATTTTTTTTAAGTGAGACAAAGCCAAATACTTGGGTTAAGAGTTTATGGTGTGATATTACAAATTTGATTTTTCATATGGTTGTAACTTCTTTTTACAATTTGATATTGTGTCACACTTTATCTTTCGATAGCTGGATAATGATTTATGATGATTGGTTATATTGGATAGCAGGTTAATGATTTATGATGATAACTTATATATTTAAGTTTGAGTGAAATTTTATTGCGTTTATAAGTATGGGTTGAAAGTTTTATTGCTTTAAATGGTTAACATTTTATATGTTTAATATAATATAATATATTGAATTTATATTAGTATGTTTAATTTATATATATATATTTGTTAAAAGTAATATAGAAGAGGGTTATAGTTTTTTTAAAAAGGTTAAAGTAATAAATTAATAATTCAATTTTTTTATATGTAAGTTTTTTTTATTAATAAAATTGCTAATAATTTTTTTGGATTATATTATATTTACAATAAAATATAAAACATATAAATAGCAATAATATTATACAATTTTACATAATAAAATAGAATAATGATTATGTAATTATATTTAAATGCAATTAATAAGAACATAAAAACTTTAATGTTTATAATAAACTTAGAATATAATAATATGTTTAACTATGGATATTCACGACCACTTTGTCATAAATATTATTAACTTATAAATAGGCTTTGTAATATAGGCGTGATATGTTGGTGTAATCTAAAAGAATTTGTTAACATTTACAGGTTTAATATATTGAATTTAAATGAGTATGTCTACATGTATATCCAATTTATAATACATGAATTTGTTAACATTTACAGGTTTAATATATTGAATTTAAATGAGTATGTCTACATGTCCATTATATTAGTATGTCCAATCTATAATACATGAATTTGTTAAAAGTAATATAGAAAAGATGTTACAGTGTCCCTACTAATAATTTTTTAGATAAAAAAATTCATAATATACATATTACATTAAAATATATAGCATATAAGTAGCAACACTAAGATAAGATCTATTTTACATAATAAAATATAATAATGATTATGCAACCATATTTAAATGTAATTCATAAGAACATAATAACTTTAATGCTTACAATATAATAATATGTTTAACTATGGATATTCAAGCCACTTTGTCATAGATATTATTAGCTTGTAAATAGGCTTTGTTACAGTCATGGGCCAATACCATGGCTCATTAATACAGCATGCCCAAAAACCATCTCTTATTTCACAATCAAAATTTTATAAATATTTGTTTTTATATTTAATTTATAAGATTTTTTTATTAAATCTAAAAGAAATAAAAAAATATAATTATTTTTTAGATATATCTATAACTCTTTCACATTAGAATATAAGATATAATTAGTACCTATAAATTAAGTGAGTTGTCTTTAGTGAGACTTTTTGGATGCCTAATTTCTCTAAAATCCAGTAGGAATTTATTGAAATCACACACTTGATGGGTAAATTAAGACCAATTTTACTATATAAATTAAAATAATAATTTTGTAACCACATTTAAATTTTATTAATAAGCAAATAAAACTTACAATATAACAAGATTTTAAACTATAGATATTCACTCCCACTTTACTATGAATATTATTAACCATACCATGCCATGGGCCAATAAGATGGTTCATCAATACCACTTACCCAAAAACTATCTCTCATTTCATAAACAAAAGAATACTTAAAATATAACAAGATTTTTAACCATGAATACTTAATCCACTTTACATGGATATTATTAACCAATACCATAGCTCATCAATACCATATGCCAAAAAAATCATATCTCATTTCACAATCAAATATTTTTATAAATATATTTTCTTTAAATTTAATTTTATTACATTTTATATTATGTTATCTAAACATTTTGACATGGTGAAATTACATAAAAATGAAAAAAAAAATAATATTAATATATATATATATAGTAATTAATTAAAACATCTTGACTATGAATTACATAAAAAATTAAATTAAAATAATAATAACTAAACCAACCTAGATCCATCTTAACTCTGGATCTATCAAGTGCCCTCTCTCGAGGTGTAAACATGTCTTCCAGTTTTGCACTCAGAAATAAAATCTCTTGAGGTGCACACCTTTCTTTGAGTTTTTCACTCAGAAAAGAGGTTTGCACCCCAAGAGATTTAATCCCTCTTTGCACTTAATAAATCTGGAGTTAAGATGAATCTAGATTGATGGTTATTATCAAATTTAGGAAAATATGGTATTGATTTGTTATTGTTATATATGTAATGCATATAATAATTGTAAAATTTAATCTTAAAGTGTTATATTTTGTTAGGTCCCTATACTACTAGTGTAACCCCTTATTGTTATTAGTACAACCCCCTTATTATATTGTTGTGCCCATGTAGTCCCCATATTGTTATTATTGTGCTCCATAGAAGCTCATTATTATTATTATTGTGCCCTTACATTATTATTGTTATATCGGCTCTTATTATATTATGACCCCTTAGACTCCTATATATAGAAAGGAGGTCTTGTCATTTGTATCATCCAAGACTTGTTCATTTGTGTAATGTAAAGGAGGTTGCCCCCTCGAATAGACTTATTTCTAAGGCGTTGATCTATCTTTTCTATCTTTTTGTGAGCTGGTTTCATAACATTTGGTTTCAGAGCTTTGGATTCTAGGGTTTCGCTGCTCCAAATAGGTCATCATGGCATTTTCACTATAACTTTTTCACTACGAATTTTCAGAAGCTAAAAAAAAACCATTTGAGAAGGAACCGATCGGAACCTCGGGTCCAAATTTCAGATCTTGTATCGCTATATTTTCTGCGATATGATCTAAGGAAGTTAGGGTTTTTGCAAGCTCCATAAGTTCATCTCAAACAAATCGTCGTGGAATTTTCGCCATACTATTTTTCTAAGAATGTTCAGATTTTGAAATTAAAACCTATTTGACCCAAAACCTTGGTGCATCTCGGGTTCGAATCTTAGATCTTGTCTCGCTATATGTTCAGAGATATAATCTGAGGAAGTTAGGGTTTTTGCAAACTCCCAAATTACATTCTAAACAGGTGACCTTGGGAAAATAATCATAACTTTCTCTTTGAAAAACAAATTGAAATTTCATAAGAGGTTGAAGAAAGATTACAGACTATAGTTTTCTGTGTATATTTTTCAGATTCAAAGGTCAAAACAGTGACACGTGGCATGTCGTACAAGTTCCCTCTACTGAAACATTATATAACCAGGTCATCTTAGGAGATTGGGCATAACTCTTTCTTGGAGAATCACATTCTGATTAGACTTGCGGGGTTAGAAAGAGGACTCGGAGGGCTACTGCAGGAGACAATTTTAGAACTTGGAGATCTAAAAGTACAAAGTTACAGTCGTTTCAAGATCGAGCTCCTAAAATCAAGAAAAGGTGATATGAGGAAGTTTGATGGAAAGGATTCGGTAAATTGGATACTATAGATAGAGCAATATTTTGATCTACATGAAGTGCAACTGTTACAAAAGGTATGTATTGCATGTTCATATTTAGAACCAAATCAATTTTTATGGTATAAAGGACTTTGTTCTCGAAAACCACTTGTTACGTGATCAATTTTCACAGAGGAAATGATAGCACATTATGAGGACACAAAGAGAAACACCTTCTTTAGCCAATTAACAAATCTCAAACAAAAGTGTTCAATGGCAGAGCACATTGAGGACTTTCAAACATTGAATATAAGGGGAAATGATATTCTAGAGAAGCAGGGAATTGATGTCTCTACAGGGACTTTAAAGGATAACATTCAACATGAGGTTCGTCTTTGGGAACTTGATTCATTGGAGAATGCATTCAGGTTGGCAAGAAAAGTGGAAAGCAAAATTATGGCAACAAGGAAGTATACCCCTCACAACTATAAATATGGAAGTGTTGTTTCTCCTAGCTTCCAGAACCTACAAGGTTGACACCACAACAATTGGAAGAAAAAAGAGCAAAAGGGCTTTGTTACAATTGTGATAAAGAATACATTAAAGGTCATAAGTGTGCTGAGAAGAAATTATTTTACATTGATTGTGAAGAGGAGGAAGAAAAGGATTAAGAATGTCAAAAGAAGAGGATATAATCTAGGAACCAACCGCAGAGAAAGAAGAAATTAATCCGACCATATCTTGTAAAGCATTGGCAAGAATTAACACTCCTCAAACTCTCAAGATAGAAGGACATATCAAAAAGAAAAAGGTTCAAGAAGTGAAAGATCACATCGAGAAAGAAGAAATGAATCTGACCATATCTTGTAATGCATTGGTCAGAATTACCACTCCTAAAACTATCAAGATAGAAGGACATATCAAGAATAAAAATGTTCAAGAAGTAAAAGATCACATCAAGCATAAAGAAATGAATCCGACCATATCTTGTAATGCATGGGAATAAATTACCACTCCTCAAATCTCAAAATAGAAGGACATATCAAGAAGAAAAAGATTCAAGAAGTGAAAGATCACATCGAGCATCAACGACAAGTTCTCCAACTTTTAAAGGACAACGCCACTTTGGTGCAGAATCAAATGAAACAACAGACAAATCAACATCGCAGTGAACGAAGTTTCGATGTAGGCGACTGGGTATTTTTACGGCTACGTCTCAAGCAAGCTATTCATGAGAAGGAAATGTTGGCAATACTACATGCACTTAAGAAATGACGACCTTACCTAATGGGAAGACACTTCAAGGTAAAAATGGATCATGATATTCTTAAATACTTTTTAGAAAAAAAGATTATCTTTAGAAGAACAGAAAAAAAATGGGTCAAAAATATGTTGGGTTATGACTTTGAAATCATCTACAAAAAAGGGAAGAAAAATGTTGATGCAGATGCGCTCTCAAGAAAGGATGAGGATGTGGAAGCATTGTTTTGTGTTATTTCTATTATCCAACCAGATTGGATAAATGAAGCAAGGGATGAATGGAATAAGGACGAAGAAGTGTGGCTACTCATTCAAAAGTTGCAGAAGATCCCAGTTCAAACAATATTGCCAGAACTTGATGAGGAAGGAAAAATCATATTGGACACTGGAGTAGTCATAGAAACAAGAACCCGACTGCTACGAAATCGATCAATTTCAGAGTATCTCATCAAATGGAAGAACTTACCCACTAAAGATTTCACATGGGAGGACAAGAATGTTATAAAGAAGCATCAAGAATTACTCAAGCGTTGAGGACAACACTTTTTGAAGGAGAGGGGCATGTTAGGTCCCTATACTACTAGTGTAATCCCTTATTGTTATTAGTACAACCCCTTATTATATTGTTGTGCCCATGTAGTCCCCATATTGTTATTATTGTGCCCCATAGAAGCCCACTATTATTATTATGGTGCCCTTACATTATTATTGTTATGTTAGCTCTGATTATATTATGGCCCCTTAGACTCCTGTATATAGAAAGGAGGTCTTGTCATTTGTATCATCCAAGAATTATTCATTTGTGTAATGTAAAGGAGGTTACCCCCTCGAAGAGGCTTATTTCTAAGGCATTGATCTATTTTTTCTATCTTTTTGTGAGCTGGTTTCATAAAATATTTTATGACTTGGATTCTGATTTACATTAATATTTGGTGTGCGTTAAATTATCAACATAATTTATTTATTTGCAATATAATGGATTTTGATATAATTTTTAAAAAATTGTGAATTTGTTTATATTTCCACTGTGCACGAAGGGGTTTTGAGGGTCTCTAAATTAACTTGGAACCTCAAAACTTTTAAACTAGTTAAATGAGTTGCATACAAGAAATTTCGTTTTATCAAATTTGTTGTTTTGTTTTGTCGACTACTTAAACAATACCAGATTTGTTGTAGGCTTGAGAGTGTTCCACATTGATTGCTTATAAAGCTCACTTTTTTAATTACAACTTTCCTAATATGAATATTTTACAATTCTTTTCTCCTTAATCAAGTTTGATATTTAATATTTGGATCCCTATAACCAATTGATTCACAGTGAAAGATTTCATGTTTAACCTTTCATCTTGCCCTAAAAGGTCAACTAGATTTTTTTCCTCTCGAAAGGTTACATAGCTCATTTCTTTACTTCATCTATTAAGGAACCACATAATACTAATTCCCCTCACTAGGGATCATGCAATGTGATGGATTGCACTATTTTTCCCTTTTTCCTTCTAAATTTCAATTCAACCAACAAACTAAGTGGATAATGCTTGATTCTTTAAGAACATTAATTATTATGTAGGTCAATTAAATGGATTGGTTTCCTTTCCCATTTTAAATTATTCGTAACATGTTTATGCTTTGTCATTCTAGTGGGATAGTCAAGTAGGTTTCCAATGGCAAGGTTGAATCCTTAGACATTTCTATATATGTGTCTACACCACCTCCCTCAATAGATGGTGCCATATACTTTGTTAATATTGTAGGCTCAGGTACCTCTATGTCCACAGATAAAGTTACTAGTGGTAACTTAATGCCTAGCCCTTCTAATAGGTGGGTTTTATATTTAGCCACTTTCAATTTCTTACTTTCAACCAACACATTGCCACGTGCCCATGCTCAAACCAAAGCTACAACATAACTTGTTATATTCTAATCCAACAGTTGTTTAATTTATTATGTGATTGTTGTTGTTATGTGCATTTCTTCATTATATCCAAATTGGTTGTATCCACTGGTGAAAAATGAAAACTTTCTTGTCACTAATCGAGCTTCAATTCCCATTAGGCCTCATCCATTTCCTTGAGGTTACCATTGGGGTGTGAAAAATCAGTTACCTGATTCCTACTACAACAAACTAATGATATATCTCCTATTTGTTAATTACTTGCATTTTTCTACAGCAAATATTAAAATACATACACTGCAACCTACACAAAATAAATATTGTGGAAAATCCAACACAAGAGAGAAATAAACATCATACACATCTACACAATTTTTTTTGGACAATGTCCCCGAAAAAACCCAATGTGGGAAAACCGGTGCAGCAGCTCAGGGTTTTAATTATTATGTAGTAGTAAATATGAGTATAAATTGTTGGATTCCCAAACTGGTTATCCGATATAGAGAAATATTGGCAAAGAGTTAGTGAGAAAAATCTCACACTAATTCAGGAGATCTGACACTTATCAGGGGTTGGTTTGTTGGCCCCATGTTGCCTCTGTAACTTATGTGCCAATCCTACATAGCTATGTGTCACATTGTTTGGGCTCTGCATCACCTCCTCTGATGATCTCCTACTGTCTGGAAATTTGATCTTCTAGCCCTCTGGTCTCACACCCCGGCTGTTGGCACTGGATCTTGACTCTCCTAGTTGGATTTCGAACTCCCTCTGAAGCTCGCATTTCCTCTGTGTGGCACTACATTTCTTCAGTGAACTTTTATAGGCCTTCTCTGCCTTTCACGCTTCGATCTAGAAAACTCTCCTCCGTACTACTATCTCTGCCCCTCACTGCAAGAAGATCACTTGATCTCACTCTGGAAACTCAACACTGGTACTCTTGAGAGAATTCGATCTTTGATCTCTCATTCAATGTGTTCTCCAAGTACCCATCGAACTCCTTCTTATAATCTCTCATTGGAGCTCTTATATGCAATATTAAAACATAGTCAAGGGCTAAGATTAACTGGGAGTTGATCCTCGTCTTCTTCTAGAAGATTCACACCTGATTTAATTAATACCCTTTAATTAACCAAATTTCCTAAGTTTAGACTTAGTAAATCATTTTAAAAAGCTAATTCATTTAATTAGACCTTCTCTAGGTGGAATTTCCCCAAACGATTTCTGGGTATTGGAGTGATCGGTGCTCAAGTTTATGCTCAAAAATCAAAATGTCAGAATCTTGTTAAACTCAACTTTATATCGAATAGATCATCATTCTGAATCCAATGGTGTGAACGACACTAAAATTCAAGCTCATATGAAAAAGTTAGAGCAAGTCAAAGTTCAAGTTTGACTTGTCTACATGGAAAGATTGGATGACGTGGCATAGGTCTCAGCAAATGAGGAGATTCCAAGTGGCAGGCCACCATTGACCCTTGCATATCGCATATCACAAGTCGCGGGCAGAAAGGTGTTAAGAATCGACCTCGGAGCAGACATGTTGTGATGCAATCTAATCGCAATCGCATATCCCAAGTGGAAGGTATTATGGAAATCGGCCCCTGACAGGTTGGGTTACGATTTGCGATAATCGAAATCGCATATCGCACCAAAACCCTGCTGATATTTATGTTACCACCGATTAATTCCAATTGCGACGAGCGATAGACTGCCCGGATGAAAGATGTTATGAATTCCAATTTATATCCCCGTCAGGTCCGCAATATCGCTATTGCAACATTCCGTCATGTTAACAAGACCTTCAAATCACCAAACCTCATCGATTGCGATTTGCGATACGACAGATAAGTTATGGCCCACCGCGTAGCCAAATCCTCACTTAGTTAGCGTATTTTCAAGCGAATTTGTCGGATTATGTCAGTGTTAGAGCTATTTGTGGAACAAATAGTGGGAGAACTAGGAGAAGTCATAACTTCTTCAGTTCTTATCCAAATTAGATGCAAAAAGAGGCTAGAAGGCCATTTTTTAGTATTCTAAACTCATTGAGACAGGTTCCAGATGCATTTGAGCATTGTAAACACACTTTTGTTGTAATTTTGAGCATAATAGAGAGGCCCAAGCATTTGAAGCTCGACCAATGAGACGTAGCTTGGGAGAGGTGAACTCCTCATCAAATATATGTGCTATGTGTTGTATTTTGATGTTATTTGTTGTTATTTTATGTTGTTCATCATATGTTTTATGTTAAATTGTTTATAACATTTACATAAGAAACTCTCATGGGAATCAGTTAATTAAGAAAACATGGTGAATCCTAAAGAACTTGATAAGCAAATGATAAGCATGGGTTTATTTCTGAATGGGGAATTAGCATATAATTACTAATATGCTCCATTTAAGATCAATTTGGTATGATTTGGTTTTTTCTTACTAAATTTTCTCTATGAAAGAAGGATTTAATTGTTTGCAAGTTTGTGTCATGCTAACAAGGTTAAAACTCAAAAGAGGAGAAGGGAAGCTGGTTGAAATCCCTATAGTTGGCTCAAGGGGAAGAAGAGAAAGGTTTCCAAAGTCCTCTACACCAATACATCCTCAAGTTGCAGAAGTTGGAATTGAGTCTTCAGAGACCATGTCTCATGAAGGAGAACCTATCATGACAGAAGATGAGAAGACCTTCATAAAGGCTTTCTTTGATATGATAGAGATGGTGAAGGTCCTCTATGAAGAGAGGAATAGCATATTACAAGGAGAAAGTTCCAAACCTACCAAAGGAGAAGGCTCTTCAGGAGGAGGTAATGGAAAATGAGGTAATGGGAATGGAGACAAGCCTCCACCCTCTCCACCATCTTCTTCATATTCTACTTCACAAGCATCTTCACACTCTTCCACTAATACAACCCTTACTCATACTCATCATCATTCTGCAAAAGGAACTAGTAAATTACCTTTTCTAATGGTTGATGTCAAATTCGAGTTGCCTATGTACAATGGAGAAGTTAACGTAGAAAATATGGATAACTGGATTCATCAGTTGTATTGTAGAATTCAGAACCTTCAAGAGGATGATATCAAAATTCAGTTGGCCTCTTTGAGAATGGAGGGTGCATCACTTGTATGGTGGGAATCAAGGACTCAAGATGAGATTAAAAAACATGGTAAGATCTCAATTACTTGGTCTGATTTCATTGCTGCTATAAAAAAGACAATTCTACCCTTTAGCCCATATGCAAAAATCTATCATGAATTGGAAAAATTACACAGAGTTAAAAGGTCAAAATGTGCAATAGTATACTCAAGAGTTTAGGAGAAGAGATTTTATGCTAGGAGTAGACTTGCAGTCACAAAATAATTTGTTGAAATATATAGGAGGTTTGCATATCTATCTTCGACACATCATTCTTATGTTTAATCCCATGAATCTTGATAAGGTCTATGTTCAAGCTACACACCTTGAAGCAAGAGGGAAAATGTACAAGAAGAAGGTAAGAAGAAGCTATTCCAAAGTGGTGCAAAAGGAAAGACTTTCAAAGGAAAGCAGAAGAAAAATGCTTCTGTCAAGAAAGAAGGGGAGAAACCCGTGTGCAAGAATTGTTCTAAAGAGGGCGATGATGAAGCACATTGTTAGACGCTTCATCCTAAATTACGACCGAAGAAATATAACAATAAAGGAAAACAGAAGATAGATGTTGGTGTACAACAAGACTTGGGTTCTGACTTAGGTAATGAATCAAAGGTTGCAGCCATAGTCACTAAAGGAAAAGCCATGGAAAAAGCAAGCAAAGAGGAAGTCGTGGCAAGAACCAACGCAACAATTAACTCCAATAACACTTCAAATGAGGAAAACATAATTGAGTTGTTCCATATCTAAGTTATTTCCAAACACACCAAGATCGATACCATGTTTGACAGTGGATCTCAGACAAATTTAATTTCTACAAACTTGGTCAAGAAATTGAATCTAGAAACATGACTCATCATAAACCGTATCCATTGGGTTGGATAACCAAGGATGAAAATCTTTAGGTCACAAGGAAATGTGTTTTTAGGTTTTCTATTACTATCAATTTCGTTGTTGAAGTCGAATTTGATGTAGTGTCGCTGGATATTTATGGAATTGTGTTGGGAAGCCCGTATCTGTATGACAGGAAAGCCATTTTCCATAGATTTGAGAACAAATATCATTTTTTCAAAGACGGAGTGGAGTATATTGTGAGAGCCCATCGTATAAAGCTTAATATGTCTTTAGCAAGCGCAGGGAAAATGAAACGACTGGTCAATTCCAGCAAGAATCTCGTGCTCCTTATGATCAAGCAGAGGAATGACACGGAGCATGAATCCTTTACAGGTTGTGATGTGAAGCTGAAAGTTGAACTGGTTGATGTGGTCAATCAATATGGGGACATGTTTCAAGAACCAAATGGATTGCCTCAAAAAAGGGGAATTCAACATTAAATTCAGCTACAACAAGACTTTCCACTCCCAAACATCGTTATGTATCAAATTTCAATTATGGAAAGTTTATAAATTAAGAAACAAGTCTAGGAATTGTTAGATGAAGGTGTAATTCATCCCTCTACTTCGCCATGTGGTTCACCAATTGTTTTGGCACCCAAGAAAGATGGAACCTGGCTCATGTGTGTAGATTATCGAGCTTTGAACAAAATTACCATAAATAATCGATACCCATTGCCAAGAATAGTTGATTTGCTATATTAGTTGAAGAATGCAAAATATTTCACTAAATTAGACTTGAGAAGTGTATATCATCAAGTTAGAATAGCTGAGGAGGATATTTGGAAGACTTTTTTTTAAACCAAACAAGGATTGTTTGAGTGGTTGGTTATGCCTTTCGGTCTTTGCAATGCTCCAACTACATTCATGAGAGTTATGAATGATGTTTTAAGATCCTTTCTTGATGAGTTTGTAATTGTCTATTTAGATGATATTTTGATATTCAGCAAATCACAAGAAGAGCATGTCAAGCATGTGAGGAAAGTGTTGGATGCCTTGAGAAAAGAACAATTATTTTTGAAGATGTCTAAATGTGCATTTGGGAAAACTTCCTTATTGTATTTGGGCCGCATAGTTGGAGAAGGTGAGATAAATATTGACCCCTCTAAAATTTCGGTCATTGTGAATTGGCCAATACCCAAATCAGTCACAAAAGTAAGGAATTTTTTGGGAGAAACGCAGTATTGGAGGAAGTTTATTGCCAATTTCTCTTCCATAGCAGCTCCACTACATGCTTTGACCAGTGTGAAGGTTGTCTTCCAGTGGGGAGGCAAACAACAAAAATCATTTGATGCTTTAAAACAAAAGATCAATTCAGCCTCAATTTTAGCATTGTCAAATTTGAAACAACCATTTGAAATACAAACAGATGCAAGTGACTACACCATGGGTGCAGTTCTTTTACAACATGGTAAGCCCATTTCATTTCATTCTAAGATTTTTAATGGTGTTATTATTAATTATCCTGCATATGATAAAGAGCTTTACTCATTGGTGCAAAGTGTGAAGAAATGGAAGCATTACTTGATGGGAAAAGAAACCATTATTCATGTCGATCATCAATCTTTGCAATATCTACAATCTCAAACAAAATTGCAGCAATCAAGGCGCTTTCGTTTGATGGGATTCTTACAACAATTCCACTTGGTAATCAAGGACAAGAAAGGTATTCATAACAAAGTTGTTGATATGCTTTCTAGACTGGTTGTTAATGTAGCTAGTTTACTCAAGAATAATTATGTTTTACCTGAAGTTATGTTGAACAATACACACATGATACTGACTTTCAAGAGGTATATTCAAACTTGAGTCAAGGCCACCAAGTTGAGGAATTATACTACCATGTACATGATAATTTGTTGTATCATTTGGGAAAACTTTGTGTTCCACAGGGAGAGAGAGAAAATGTCACAAGGGAAGCACACACTTCTCTTATTGTTGGACATTTCGGTGTAAGAAAAACAGTGGCAAATCTTCAGACATTTTTAACTAGCCTCGTATGCTTGAAAGTGTGTCACATTTTATCATAGGTTGTTCATTGTGTGTAGTCAGTAAACCTACTAATAAGAAACTAAGATTGTACGCACCACTTCCAGTGCCTTCATGTCCATGGGAAAGTGCTTCTATGGATTTTGTAGGAGGTCTTCCTTTATCAAGAAAAGGTCATAATTATTTGTACGTAATTGTGGATAGGTTCAACAATATGTGCATATTAATGCCTTGTAAGAAACAAATTACAGTTGAACAAACAACTCGACTTTTCTTTCAAAATGTATGGTTTGATTTTGGAATACCTACTTCTATTGTAAGCGATCGTGATTCCCGATTTGTTGGGAATTTTTTATCAAGTTTATGGAACTTGATGGACACCAAGTTGAAGAAAAGTATAGCCTTCAATTCACAAATAGATGGTCAAATTGAAGTGGTTAATAGGATAGTTATTCATTTGTTAAGAGGATATTGCAGAAAACATCCTAAGTTGTTGGATGAACAGTTGCATAATATTCAACATGCTTACACCCGAGCAAAACACTCTTCTAATCTAACTTCACCTTTTGAGGCATGTCTTGGTTATTTGCCTAAATCACCTTTGGATTTCATATTTTAGAAAGATGTAGCTGTACATGGACATAACGACATAGACAGCGCAAAGAAATTCATTGAGCAAATTCAGTTGATTCACCAAACAGTTTAAGAACAACTTGAAAAGAGTCAAGGCAAGTATAAGGCAAGGCATGAGAAGCATATTGTGGATCATTGGTTTCAAGTAGGTGATGAAGTTTGGCTATACATTAGCAAGGAAAGGCTTCAAGGTGAAGGTAGAATGATAAAACCAATCCTTTATGATCCATTTAAAATTCTGGAAAAGATTAGTAATAATGCTTTCAAGCTTGATTTGCCTTCATATATGCAAATTTATTCCGTTGTTAATGTTTAAAATTTGAGATTGTATGAGCCTCGTTTGATTGAAGATCAAGGAGAAAGTGTACAAATTCTATCAATTGAATATTTTTATCCAGAATTTCTTGATGAGCTTCAGCGAGACACCATACTTAATAGAAGAATGAGGTCATCAAAGAGGGGAAATGTTGATTATATTTGAGTGGGTCTCAAAGGTACAAATCCATCAAAGGCAAAATGGATTTAAGAGGGGAAGGTGAGGAAATAGTACCCTCATCTATTCAATAATTGAATATAATATTTTGGGGTCCAAAAGGCTTCCAGTGGGGAGGAGTGGTCAGGTGCTCAAGTTTATGCTCAAAATCAAAGTGTTAGAATCTTGTTAAACTTAGCTTTAGATCTAATAACTCGTCATTCTAAATCCAACGGTGTGAACGACACTCAAATCCGAGCTTGTATGCAAAAGTTAGAGCAAGTCAAAGTTCAAGTTTGACTTGTCTACATGGCAGGATTGGATGACGTGGAAAAGGTCTCATCGAATGAGGAGGTTCCAAGTGGTAGGGCACCATTGACCCTTGCATATCGCATATCGCAAGTCGCAGGTAGAAAGGTGTTAAGAATCGGCCCTGGCGCAGACATGTTGCGATGCGATCTAATCGCAATTGCATATCACAGGTGGAAGGTATTATGGAAATCATCCCCCAACAAGTTGGGTTGCGATTTGTGATAATCGCATATTGCACCAAAACCCTGCTGATATTTATGTTACCACCGATTAATGCCAATAGTGATGAGCGATAGACTGACCAGATGCGAGATGTTATGAATTCCAGTTTATATCCCCTGGTCCGCGATGTCGCTATTGCAACATTATGTAGTGTTAACAAGATCTTCAGCGCGCAAAACCTCACCAATTGCGATACTACCGACATGTTATAGCCTGTGGTGCGGCCAAATTCTTGCTAAGTTAGCGGATTTTGGAGCAAATTTGTGGGATTATGTCGGTTTTGGAGCAATTTGTGGAACAAATAGTGGGAGAACTAGGAGAAGTCATAACTTGTTTAGTTCTTATCCAAATTGGATGTAAAAAGAGGCTAGATGGCCATTTTTGAGTATTCTAAAGTCATTGAGATAGGTTTTAGAGGAATGTGAGCATTGTAAACACACTTTTATTGTAATTTTGAGCACTATAGAGAGGCCCAAGCATTGGAAGTTGGACCAAGGAGACATAGCCCAGGAAGGGTGAACTCCCCATCAAATCTCAGTGTTGTGTGTTATATTTTGATGTTCTTTGAGTATTTTGAACTCATTGAGACATGTTTCAAAGGAATTTGAGCATTGTAAACACACATTTGTTGTAATTTTGAGCATAATAGAGAGGCTCAAGCATTGGAAGCTGGACCAAGGAGACGTAGCCCAGGAGGGGTGAACTCCTCATCAAATCTCTGTGTTGTGTGTTATATTTTGATGTTATTTGTTGTTATTTTTCTGTTGTTCAACATATATTTTATGTTAAATTGTTTATAACATTTACATAAGAAAATCTCATGGGAATCAATTAATTAAGAAAACATGGTGAATCCTCATGAACTTGATAAGAAAATGATAAGCATCTTGGGTTTATTTCTGAATGGGGAATTATCACAACATTACTAATCTGCTCCATTTAAGATCATGGAGAATGCATGTGTCTTAGCCTCTCTACAAAATCTTGAGGCAAGAGCACATCTAATGCTATAAAAATCAACATGGGGCACCTAAATGCCATGATCAAATGTGTGAGGCTTGCATTATATTCATCATGCACACATGAGAACTGATGAATCAAATCCCGCCCTCTCATCATATTTAATAATGGAAACTAATCATTATGATAACATACTAGTTGTAAAAAAATGTAATGTCAATACTAAATAAAAAAATGAGAAGAGATGAAGCAAAAATTTGTAGTTAGTGTATCCACCCTCATCACCATGAAATTTCAAAGTCACATCATGAAAACCATACACAAAAGATATTGTTCATGTAAGATTGAATACACAACAAAGACAACTCCATGGCCACTAAAAATTGTTGAGAATGGTGTAATATTCATATATTTCCATGAACATATCATATTGTGCCATTAATGCATTTGGTTAGCATTAATTATGGCTAAGGCCATCATTTATTTAATACTAGGTTATGGTTAAAGTTGACATAGATATCATTCATATGTACGTTCAATAACCCTATTAAGGAGTGAGCCCTAACTATGTGAGCCCATGGGGCCTATTTTCTAGAGCAATCTACCTAAGTCATGTATGGGTACACAACTCAAATCTCATTTGTAAATCATATTTATGGTCATTAAGCTAAGACTCTTAATAAAAGTGATTTAGGTCTATGGGAATTATATCTTTTATGTTCTCTTGTGGTTGATAAGCTTTCTATTTTATGTGCATTTATGCATCTCATATACAACACACTTATGCTTGGGCATCTTTATTTCTCTAGTGTACTCTTTGTTTATCACTATCACAATATTTATTATTAGGTTTTTCTCTTTTTTCTCTAGGTATCAAAATAGAAATGAACCTTCCCTACCCATTTCATTGTTGTTTTTTGGTTTTTTATTAGTTGTTCATCTTGATATATTTATGATGAATCTTGGCATGCAAAATAAACCCTAACCAAAGGAACTTATAGATTGTTTCATTGTGTTTTAGTATCTAGAGAGGTTCTTTATTAAGTTCTACATGTCATTCCTCCACATTAATTATTGATATTGTGTCCATATATTAGTGCTTTTAACATTAAGGTTTACTTGGTGTTATATTTTGACATTCTTCAATAGTTATTTTGGATGCTTTTGGTTCCATGTCTATTTTTTCAGCCATAATTTGGAGATTTTAGCTTACAACATCATTTTTTATGATTGTATAACTAGGATTTCCATATGTAATTTTCCATGGTAGTTTTTCAGGGGCTTTTGGTCTAGTGGTATTGTCCTAAGGGATGTAGTACTAGGGTTTGCATATCTGATTTATTCTAAATGTATTCTAATGATTTTTTGCTATAGGGATTTCCCTGAAGGCAACAAATTTAGGACTTAACAATCTCTTAGGGTTTCCTAGGATTTTCCTAGGGATTTTCCCTCTCTCAAAATCTAGGTTATCTTCTTATTCATTATGCAACAATATTTTTTTCTCAAGTCGGGAGTTTTTAGCTATGGCTCATGCTAGCCAATTATAGAGATAATACACCACTTGTTTCTTGGAATAACTAGTATGATTTCCTTCTTGGGTCTATATAAGGGATTATTTGAATACTGCATGAAGCCTTCTTCTTTGTTGAACCTAATAACATCATACTATCTTTTTCTCTATTCAATGGTAACACTTATGTTTGGGAAGATCTTATATAGAAACACCATATATGAAATATTTGTCTTACAAATAGTTGTGTCTTCAACTCTTAATTAGCTTGTCTTCAAGGGATTGAAAAACTTGTAGTAATAAAATCTTCAATAAGGATCTTCTAAATGATATGGTTAACAAAATTTTCAATGCACATCTAGTCGTGCACTTTTTATATAGGTTTAAGCTATTGTATCAAACCCTTAATCATGATATGAATTCAACAACTTTTTATTCCAAGGTTTTGGATCAAACACATGGGCCTATATTCTAGTATTATTTATATGGTCCTTGTATGATTAATATAATTGTTGAAGTTTCCACTCATGGTCTACTAGGATCATTTCCACTACCTATTTATGAGATTTATTTTATGAATTATTCTTAGCCCATTAGAGGGATCTTTCTCTATTAAAGTTTTATGTACCTTCTTTTTTTTTTTTCCCTTGGAAAAAATCATAATTTCCATTAAAGTTTGAAAATTACATTTTGTAGATGCCATAGCATATGCATATGTGAGGGGAATATAGCCTGTCAGTATGTAGATATAAATAAACAAAAAACTAGAAACATGTGTTCCATGCAGGGAGCACTGATATAACAATATGGGGTGGAAATAATGTTTTCCTCCGCTTTTTCTTCTCGACCTTGTACCACTCCCCTTGAGACGGTATCATGGGAACAAGTTGCAGTGGATTTTTAGCACCTGGTCAGGGATTTTTCTTATCAGAATCAGAGGTGTATGATGCATGTAGCCTTTTGGTTCCACTGTTTTCCATTGTATCTGAATTCTTTTCCGGTTGTGATTCCATAAGTCCTTGTGGAGATGTCTCCTGGGTTTCTACTTGATTGTTCTCATTTGGGATGGGCACTTCCACCTCAAATTCCTTCTCCTCTTCAGGATCTGGTGGGGGAAAATTCCAACCCTTTTGGTGTTTTCTTGTTTTCTTCTTCCTTTGTTTTTTTTTGTATTCTGGGCACGTATTTTATAGATGTCCTATTTGTCGACATATTCTGCACCTAAATGTTGTGTTTTCATAGTCTATTGTCTGTGTCCAGCTTTGTTGTTTGTGCTTCAGCTGTATGCGATCCAGTAAGCCCTTACTGAGATCAACTTCCACACAGATGCGTGCGAATGTAAAAAATCTTTCCTGCACTATTTGTGTGTCCATTTTAATATATCTATCGATGGTATTGCCTATACATGCAAGAACCTTTTGGTCCTAGAAGTGTATTGGGAGATTATGTAGACGTACCCAAACTGGCATCCTGGAAACAACCATGGTATTGGCATCGAATTCTAGGAACCATGGTGTGATGAAGAGGCCCGAAGATCCACTGAACTAAGGTCCTTCTTGTATCACTATGTCTCTTATCTTTGTTGATTGAAATTTGACTATGAAAAACCCTTTGGAGCAGAGATGAATCTCACAATGTAGAGTCCATTTGTGAAAATCCAATGGAATAGTTCAAACGGTGTTGGCCAGAATCAGTTGAAATGACAAATGATGGCTTGCGATTCATAATTATTACATACCTCATCTGTTTCTAGTATATCTATTTTTAGTTCTGGTGTATCGTTCAGTTGCTCCACTATGTATGGACTGGGTTCTGTTCCAGCTTGCTTTGGAGCTACTGGAGGAGATTTTCCCCTTGTAAGATGTTCTTGAAAGATATTCCTTCATTTCTGTGTTGTTGTTGTGGCTCTGTGTTGTTTTTTGTTTTTTTGCTTGTCCCACTGCCTCCTTCTGTTTATTTTGTTGCGCTGCCTATTGTTGCACCACCTCGTAGTCTCAGATTGAGTGTTATAGTAGATTCTGTCATAATGTTGTAGTCCATAATGGATCTATAATATTGTAGTGTTCTGCCCCCAAATAACAGATGTTGTTGTCCATCTGGGTAGCCAATATGATGGGTAATGATGTTCTTTAGAATCATAACACTATCTGTTGCATGGACCCAACTCAAAGTAGATTTCCCCTGAGGGGGTTTTAATAAAAATTTGAAAGCGATTATAATTTACCATGAAGGGGGGTTTTGTGTACTTCTAGTTCATGCATGTCCATGGAACTTCTCTGTCTCCATAATGCTCTGTGGTTTGTGGGTACTCCTTCAGTGTCTTGGCGATTTTGGCTAATTTTCCGAGAGTCTTGAACAACCTTCGCGAAGAGGTGTAACTTCCTTCATTACTCATGATCTGATGCTCCTCAACTACCAAAGGGAGAGGATCCCCTCAGGCTTACCTTGAGCCTCGTCTGAAACCCAGTCATCGATTCGCCTTTGTTTCAGTCTTTGGGTTTTTGCTAGATGTGCTTTGCATCAAAAATACTTTGTAGAAATCGACCAAAACAAAAGTGTCGGCGGCGATGAGTTTTAAAAGACTTATTTTCCCATTTCCACCCATATCCACCTTGGCAAACATCTCAGAGATCTCTCGGAAAAATAGGGTATGGCCCGTTTTGTCCATTGACCGCGTGTGCTTCGCTGCCGTAATGTAGCCATTACCATCCCTAACCAAGGAGTGGAGTTGCACCAGTAGCTGCCACTGATTATTCGTGACCTCTATCTTTACTAAGAGATCAATCGGGCTCTTCAGTTCCGTGCTATTTTCCAGCCCTTGTTCGCAACTAGGCTTCAGTCCCAGGGATCTCAGAAGAAACCCCAGCTCTAATTGCATCAGGCTTCTGTTTGAGTCAAGATCAAGCCTTGCAATGATCTCCTTTAGTGCTTCTATTTGCTCCTCTAAGAAGCTTTTCTCGCAGCCCATAGGGGTTTTTCCTTCCAAGATCTCGGGCCAGAGCCATTGATTATGTGCAGACACGGGGACCCTGGGTGATCTACCGCAAATGACAGTGCCGCATCGTAATTTATGAGGAGCTCCAATAGCCTTGTCCTCGCCATTTTCCAGAACTAACATGTGTCTATACTTCCCTCCAATCCTCTTCTCTTGGTCTACTATGTCCAGAAGCTCTGTCCTGACAAAGATGGGGTTCTGCATCATGACCTTTGAAATTAGTGTGCCACAAGGATTTAAAGCCTCATTTAAAACCCTCATTGCCACATCCTTGTTGGATTTGATTCCACATGCTAAGGCATTGTGATCTGTAAGCAGAGCATAAACGCCTCTGCACAAGGCCACTCTTGCCATATTCTGTCCCTGGTTCTTCATCTTGTCGACACCCTGAAACCCTAACTCTCCTTTCAGTTCCTCCTATGATTTTCACATATCAAGAATTGTTGGTAATGCTCTTAAGCCTTTTTATGTACCTTCTTATATTGATGTAACTTCTACAAAGACTTCTTTTGTAATGTTGCTAAACTTAATGGATTTTCCTTACAATGCACATTTTTCTTATTGGGCCTTGCCTATTCTAGGATGTGACACTTTCATTATTAATCCTACCGGATTTGGATACATTTTTTATGTTCTAGGAGCAATGGTTACTTCATTTCCTTTTGATGTGAAACATGCGTCTCAATTATTGTAATTGGTTCATAATGATATTCTTGGGAATATTATGACCATTTGGTCTAACTTCTTATAGGAGGGCTTGATACTTTCTCACCTTCTTTAATGCAACCTCTATTCACATGTTTGTAAGATTTATCTCATTGATGTCTATAAATGATTCTTAGGGTATTTTAGTGGATCTCTTTCGTCCACAACATGATGGTAAACCTTTTCGGATATATTACACTTCATAGTTTTGTGATTAGATATAGTTTGTAACATGTTGAAGTGGATCCTTATTCTATATCTATGCAAAAGGCCACCTTCACTAGGTTGTGGAACCATGTTCGCATTGATATGGCATTTAGGGAGGGATATTTCTTCTCCTTGTGGCTCATGTACAACATTAACGGGGAGATTGTGGTGTAATGTCTTCTCTCCATGGTCCCCTCTTTAGGTTCAAGGGGGATGTTATGAATAGGGCAAACTTTATTTTGAATTGGGTATCCATAGCTCTAATAAATGATGTATCTTGGCTACAATTAACCTATTTGAGATTGGTATCCATAAATCCACTCATAGTTGTATTAGAATTGATTATCCATAAACCTAGTCTCATTATTACAATTTATTATCCATAAGCTTGGTCTCATTTGTATTTTAGCTTTAGCGAACCCTCTATTAAGTTGGGCATCTATAAACCCAGTCAAATTTGTATTCTCCATTCCTCTTCATGGATTTTTGTTCGATGTAAGGGGTAGTGTTACGAATGATGTAATTTTCAGATGTCGTCATGATCATCTAATTGTAGAAATTCGTTGTATTCAAATTGCAAATTATAATAATATGCTAAAACAATTGACTTGAATATACTTTTCTTGTCATTGGCAACAATTAAATGATCGATGAGATCACGAAGCATATATGAGAATGAATTCAATCACACATAACACAATGATTTTCTGGGGAAAACCATAGCTAAAAACCCCTGCTATATGTATATTGCATTAAAATGAAAATATGAGAAGATTACAATGCTTTGCTCAAGCCCGAGCAACCTCTGCACTATCTCTATCTATCTCATTGTTTCCTAGGCAAGCCTTAGAAGAATACAATATGCTCTGCTCAACCTTGAGCTCAACCTGTACAAGTATTTTCTATCCTGGGGAAAACCATAGCTAAAAACCCCTGCTATATGTATATTGCATTAAAATGAAAATATGAGAAGATTACAATGCTTTGCTCAAGCCCGAGCAACCTCTGCACTATCTCTATCTATCTCATTGTTTCTTAGGCAAGCCTTGGATGAATACAATATGCTCTGCTCAACCTTGAGCTCAACCTGTACAAGTATTTTCTATCCTCTGCCTGACTGACTACCTTTGGCCAATACTTAGCCAAATTCCTAGCCTTCCAAGTTCCTACTTCCTTGCCCTCACAAGCTCCATGCACAAACGTGTGCTTCCTATTGCTTGGCCACACCAATTTCTCACCAAAACAATGATTAAATTTGTGCCTTCATTCCTCCTTTTAAAGGCAATTTGAATGATTAAAATTAGTGAGTTCTCTAATTAAGGAATGATTTGTTTTATACCTTCTTTTGACTTCATGCACCACCTGTACAATTTGATGATTATACAACTGATAGTACACTTCCCTTTAACTCTAATCTCACCTAGGTCTTCCTTAGAATTGACATGCAACTATTTATAGTGAATTACCAACTATCTGATTAATCACTACATGTGAATTAAATCTAGTTTAATTCACTTGACCTCTCACTAGTTCCTCCATCAGTTAGAACTAGTTTAACTAATTTTAACTCAAATAATTAAGTTAAATAATTACAACTCAAAATAAACAACAACCGGAGCTCCTAAAACTTAGGGAGAACTCTACATGCCTCTAGTTTTACCCTCAACTCGAACTAACTGAGCTAATTAAGTCTTCCTGACTTAGTTAACTCACAGAAGCTGTCATGTGATGTGGAATTACAATTTACTTCTAATTTAATTAAGGGAAAATTTAATTATAAGCCTCTTCTTGTTGCCTTTTCAATATTTCTTGTTGCAAATTTCAACACTCCCTCTCAACAATAAAGGAATTCAACTCTATCCTGATCTAGTACCTTTGGAATGTTTTGCATGCAACACTTTTCTCTAGTGCTGTTGCTCCTGCAACTTTTGAAACTGAAAAAGCATCCAAACTGAACTAGTGTGATGCATCTATCACCAAAGTCTCTGACTGTTACTAGCTACTACATTGTCTACTGAAAACTCTACACTGCTGCTGACTTTGCACTGTGCCATGTACACTGCTGCCAACTCTCCTCTGCGCTCCCTAGTATCTGCCTGTTGCTTGTCTCTGCCTCTGTCACTCTGACATCTAACTGGATCAACCTCCACTCATCCATCATGATATTTTGTATTGTGGGCTCCCATAGCAAGGTAATGATCCATGAGACAAAACACCGCAAAGGACCCTGCCCAAATTTCTGCACTCTTGGGACTATTACTTCACGTCGCCCCACCTCTCACCTGGAGGTATGGCTTCATGTGCTCCCTCTGCCCACTTGGCTCAAAATCCCCCCCTACTGGAGGTGTCTACTTGAGTGGATGCCTCCACTCGGTCTCCTCTCTTGTTCTCTAATTGTGGCTGCTCCACAACTTTCAGAGGCTGCATGTTGAGAGGTAATTCATGCTCCCTCTCAACCACTAAGTCTCTAACCTTTGCCTTGCTCCTTAAAGCTTTGCATGCATTGTTACACAATAATTTTTCATTGTCCTCATCTTAGTCCCTCTACTGTGTCATGTGTCAAATAAACATGTTCATATCTTCCCACTAATATAAGAAGATTAAGCAAATGCTCTCTGATGCTGCAAGTTGACCGTCATTCCCTAAGTTTCTGCCTCGTCACGAGTAAACACTTAATATACGCGATGGTCCCCTATCATAAACGGTCTCTCACGACCCCGTTGCAGGTGTACATCTGTTTCCCACGACGGTAGGATTTCAAGGCCCGGCGCGAGGCTATTAGCTATTGATCGCGACGATTGGTTTGTATGCATTGCCTCCTAGCGATGTCGTCGCAGAGACTTAGTTTACAGCAAGCGATGATCTAAATTGGGTGAATTTGTTCTAACAGTCGGCCTTCTAGATGTCTCTAGACCTGGTTGTTGGGTCAGTTTCGGTTGCCCTTCGCCCTCTGGAATGGTAGTTCCGTCTTTTGTGCTACCTTCCTTAAGGATAAGCTCCCTCTCCCTCATTTCATGGAGACTCCTTCTCCTATAAAATCATTCACCATTGCTATAATCTGCTAGTTCTTTTGGTTGGACAATGCTGCCAGTGCTTTCAAGTTTGGTAGATAGCTTTGGTATGAGTGTGGCAAGTGTGGGATTGCTAATAGTTTGTAAGAGGTTGTGGAGTGGCCTTAAGTTTGTATAAAAGCTCGTGAGTGAGTGAGAGAGATATTGTATGTTGGAAGACCCGTCCTTGAGAGTGGATGCTTGAAGAAACATACTGGCTGGACCCTCCGAGAAGGCTTGTGACGCCAAGACTTGGTTGTAAGCTTTTGTCTTGATTCATTATTAATACAATCAATGATGATTTCCTATGTCTTGTATGTAATTTACTTGATAACTCATGATTTCTTGACTTTATGAGTAAATAGATCATTTTTTTTCTCGGTTATGTGCTCTGTTGTTCTCTTGTGGTGTTTTAGGTTGATTTCTCATTAAGGAGAAGAAAACGGAAGCTGGAGTAGCGCGACGAAACTTCATCAACCACCGGTTTGAGGTAGGCCTCCAACGATGACTATTTAAGGAAATCAATTGCTGTTTTGTCTTTGCTGTGACTAGACCCACTCTAGGGCTAGAGGGGTTGCCTTTGTCCATAGAGGGAACACTTTCCTAATTCACATGCATCTTCGACCTTGAGAGCATACAGGTTCTTGACTCACACACTGATTTGTTTCATCTGTCTCGTGGCGATGCGTCTGAGGAAAATATTCCATTTTCTAAATATCATCTCATCTGGGCACTCTGGAAACTCAGATCCATGCTATAACTATCCTGCCATCACAAAATTTTTGGAAAAAAAGAGTCGATTTTAAATTGGTGATATCTCCCTCATCCAAAAACTCCAATTTGACCGATCGTTTTTTTTAATTTGGGTATTTTTTCGCAAGGAATCCAGATATGCTATTTTCTTTTATAATTTTGAACAAAAAAATTCAGATCTTCTCTGCAAACTCATTGCCCAAAAAAATCTTGCTCTAATACCATGTAGAAATTCCTTGTAGATTCAAATTGAAAATTGTAATATGCTAAAACAATTGACTTGAATATACTCTACTCATCATAAGAAACAATTAAACAATCAATGAAATCATGAAGCATATAAGAGAAAGAATTCAATCACACATAACACAATGATTTTCTGGGGAAAGCCACAACTAAAAACCACTACTATCTGTATCTTGCATTAATAAGAAAATATGAGAAGACTCAATGCTTTTCTCGAGCCAGAGCACCCTCCGCACTATCTCTATCTATCTCATTGTTTCCTATGCAAGCCTTAGATGAATACAATATGTTCTGCTCAACCATGAGCTCAACTTGCACAAGTACCTTCTATCCTCTGCCTGACCAACTGCCTTTGGCTAACACTTAGCTTTCCAGGCTCCTACTTCCTTGCCCTCACAAGCTCCATGCACAAACTTGTGCTTCCTATTTCTTGGTCTCACCAACTTGTGCTCACTAAAACAATGATTAAACTTGTGCCTTCATACCTCCTTTTAAAGGCCATTTGAATGGTTAAAATTAGCGAGTTCTCCAATTAAGGAATGATTTATTTCAGACCACCTTCAGACTGCATGCACCACCTATACAATTTGATGATTATACAACTGATAGTACACTTCCCTTTAACTTCAATTTCAACTGGGTCTTCCTCAGAATTGACATGAAACAACTATTTATAGTGAATTATCAATTACTTATTGATCACTGCATGTGAATTAAATCCAATTTAATTTACTTGACCTCTCACTAGTTCCTTCATAATTTAGAACTAGTTTAATTGATTTTAACTCAAATAATTAAGTTAAATAATTACAACTCAAAATAAACTACAACTGGGCCCCCTAAAGCTTAGGGATAACTCTACATACCTCTAGTTTGACCCCTCAACTTGAATTGATTGAGCTAACTAAGTCTTCCTAACTTAGTTAACCCATACAAGTTTTCATGTGATGTGGAATTGCAATTTATTTCTAATTTAATTAAGGGAAAATTAAATTAGAAGCATCTTCTTGTTGCCATTTTCAATATTTCTTATTGCAAATTTCAACGCTAATATTGATTTGGATCTTGGGGGGAGGCCCCCCAAGATCAAAAAATTTGAAATGGATCTTGGGCGGGAGGTCCCCAAGATCTGAAAAATTGCAATGCTAGAAAGAAAATGAGAGAATACGCAATAAATAAAACCACAAAGGAACTTTTTTTTATTAAAACAAATAATAATTATAAAGGCTACATTGTGGTGGACAATCTGTCCTTTTACAAAATTTGACTTGTTACTTGTAGTCTTTTTTTTGTTACAATACCACGGGTAAATTCCATGGGTGGGTAAATAGGCAAATGAATACCATGGGTTGATGTCACATATAATACCATGGGCAAATACCATGGGTGAATTAATACCATGGGTGGATGAATACCATGGGTGAATGCCACTTACAATACCATGGGTAAATTCCATGGGTGGATGCCATTTCCCATTCGGATAATTCCTCCCTCTTTAAGAAGCAATGGTCCCTGTTTCATGAATTTCCCTCCTAAGAAGCCTATGTTGAATATGAAGAGCCACTAAAGAGAAGGGTTTTATGTGGTTAACCCATAACTGTGATGAATGAAGATCCAAGGATAGAGATACCCTGTAATTCTTGTGACCAACTGTGATACTGACAATGTGTTCCCTAGCAAACAGACTTCAACAAAGTGAGGGTTTGTGGATGACCCGTAACCATGAAAATGAAGATCCAAGGATAGAGATACCCTGTAATGCTTGTGACCAACTGTGATACTGACACTATGTGGCCTAGAAAATGGACTTCGATGCAATGTGGATTTATGGATGACCCAAAACCATAAAAAATGAAGATCCGAGGATAAAGATACCCTATAATTCTTGTGACCAACTATGATACTAACGATGTACGACCTAGCAAATGGACTTCGATGACAAGGTTTTTGTGCAGTTGACCCTAACCGTGATGTTGATTGTTGATGAAGTAGCAGGTGCCTACATAGCATGGGTTGGGAGGGCACACCGCCAAAAAACTCAAGTCAGATGTTGCTATGCTGAAATTGATGAATCTGAAGCAAGTTCCTACTAAAGCGGGGTGGAAGGGAACATCTACAAAGGTAATCCGCTCTAAATGTTGCTCCAGATTGAAAATGGACATAACTTAGTGAATATAACTCATAATCTATATTATAACTTATTTTTGGAAACATAATTAGCATTCTGCATCTTCCCATGTGTTGGAAATCCTATCTAGAAACTCTGGAATCTCAGATTTGCGTTGCAACTGTTCCATCATCACAAAAGTTCTAAAAAAGAAATTGATTTTAAATCAGCGATATCTCCCACATCGAAACTCTGATTCGACCCATTTGTTTTTTGAAATTGGGTGATTTTTCAAGAGGATCTCATATATGCAATTAGTTTAAATTCTCGTCAAAAATTGCAAATAAATGATAGGATATACGATATCCATGAATTATCGTTAGAACAAATTATGCAACATCGCTGATTTTAAATCAATGATATCTCCCTCATCCAGACTCCAATTTGGCCGATTTATTTTTAATTTGGGTATTTTTTCGTAAGGAGTCCATATCTATTTTTTGTGTCATTTAATTACCTGGTTAGGCATTAAGTATTCCTAAGATCATCATTTATTATTGTTAGAGTCAGTATTTGCATACTGGCATCAATGATCAAAACTCCTCTGTTTATATCATATTAGGGTCCCATTCTAAATTTTTTGTCATTCCACCTAGGTCCTCAATCAAAAATTTAGTCACTGATGGTAGCCCAAGTCAAAAGGCCCACTCTCCCTCAAAATCAATACTTGCTAGCCCACCTTCATGTCTTACTAAGCATATATCAATCACAAAATCTCATTCCATCATATCTTTATGTCAGTCAAGTCAACATGGAGTCTGGTCATTCAAGGTCCCATTAGGTCACTTGGTTTCATTTTCCAAGGTTCAATAATACTCCATTTCACTACATAAGTCCAACAAAAAAGTATGAGAGTGAGCAAAATAATATCTCTTTTTCATTTAAAGAGGATTTGCAACATGTAACTATGGTTGCCCAAGTTCTAATTTTCATTCCAAGTATGAGTTTTATTTCAAATTGTAATTTTATTCCAAAAAAATAGATATGTAATATTTTTTTTTAATAATTTATGTAATTTTATGTTCATTATATTGAAACTATATATGCCAACTTCATCAAACCAAATTCAAATGTAAAGAGTGCCAAACTCCAACATCATCAATCTACAAAGAAGAAAATCATAGTGTAAAGGGTAATTAGCAAAGTTTTCAAAAAGGTGAATTGAAACATTAGAAAGTGGGTTCTAAAGTTGAAAAATCAAATTCACTAAAGTATAGAGGCCATCTTAGCATCAAACTCAACTTAATTTGCCTCCTACCATCAATTGAGCAAACCCCAAGAGAGAATTTCTCAATATTCTGGGCGAATTTGAAAAAACAGAGCAGGCGATGTGCACTTCCTTTAGGCGCTACACACTTCCTTTAGGTGTTGTGCACTTCCTTCATGCTCTGCGCACTTCCTTCAGGCATTGCGCACTTCCTTCAGGCGCTACGCACTCCCTTCAGGTGTTGCGCACTTCCTTTAGGCGCTACGCACTTGCCAGAGAAAAGGCATACTTCCTTGTGGATCTGCTCACTTGTCCAAGAAAGCCAAAATCACCTCCAAAGCTCCACCAACCTTGTATTCTACCTTGAGCAAGTGTGTAATTGACAAGATAGCATTCTCCTTCTTCCTTTAGTCATTCCTATGGTATTTTGAAAGCTTATTTAAAAATTTGGTGTCTTTCTCATATCAAAACCCTAATATCTCCCTCAAAACCACCATTTCACTCTCAATTCCCAAATTTCACTCCCTAACACTTTCATACCCCTCCTCCTCCATTACATAAATTCCTGAAGCCATCTCCTTCAATTTCCCTTCCCCATTCCTTACCCATAAAAACCACGTTCTAACATCATCATACCTCCCTAGGGTTTTGACATTAAAACACCATGGCAGAAGAAGAAAACAAACCATACAGTGAGGGAGAAGAAACAGAGGTGAAGAGACCACACAAAGGGGGCAGATTACTCAGGTTTGAGCCAACATATATCAGGGAACTCTTGGCATCTCCTATGGCTAACATCTTTCAAATATCTTGTTTGTTATGAATTTTGTGAGCAAATTCAAACAGTCCAACACCATGTTATGTTGACTAGACTCTTCATATCTAAACTCCATGATAACCAAGTTACTCTAGCTAGTGTCACTTTTACTTTATCAACTGCCACTGAGATCCCAGATGTTGGGGAGAAATGGTTCAAGAAAGGTGATTTGGAGAAACATTACTATGAGCCTTTCATAAAACCAAGGTACAAGAATGAGAAAAAGATATATTTTCCTTTTTCTCACCTCTTGGACAGATATGCCCCAATGATGAAGATTATCTTGAAATACTTTTCATGTGAAGGTAGATTTTCTAGACTTTATTCCTATCACATCCGACTCTTAATGCATTTCACTAGGGTAAAGATGCTCAACATACCCTACTACCTTTTCCAAAGCATTGATAAGATGGCATATATTGTCTAGAAAAGAGAGTATGAGCAATAAATGAAGAATCTTTTTCATCATTCCCTCATCAAAATCATAGTCCTCTATCACCTCAATGAGCTGAACATTGCATGGAGTACCTTCATAGCCAATCCCATATTCACTAATCCATCTATTCAGAAAGTTCAACATGTACCTTCATCATCTCATCCTTCCACATCCATTCCTCCATCTCAGCCCATAGATCATTCATCGTCATCAAATTAGTCTCCTTCACCATCACGTCCACCATCACCATTTCATGAGTATATTGAGTCACCTAACAGAGATGAGATTAGTGAGCTGGAGCAGATTGAGCAGGTTGAGGTCATCAAGCCTAAAAGGGAAAATTTGGGCACATTAGTACACACTTATCAGAGAGGCCATATGCAGGTGTTTGCCCCACAGATTTGTGGGAGGGGCCTTGCCTTCTTCACCAACAAAGCAGGTACACAAAGGCAAAGAGAAGATGACAAAGACAAAGATTCAGCATGAGGAGGAAGATCTCCATGAGACAGAGAAATATTTTGACTTGGTTGACCTAGGTGAGCATGATGACAATGAGCACACTAGCATCGTCATCAAGGAAAAAGATGTACTCATCAGGGAGCTCCAGATCAACTTAGAGAGGTCAAAATATATTATTTCATATTATGAGCAAGAAAATCAGCAGTTTCAAGCCAAACGTGATGTCATGGAGATTCAGCTCATCAAGGAAAAAAGAGAAGCAATGAAATCCAAGGCATTGCTTGATGAGGCCTATGACAAGTATGGTGAACCTAAAGAAGAATAAGAACCAAAAAATAGACCTAGGACTAGAGGGATTAAAAGAGCTCTAGAACTAGAGAAACAAAAGGAGGTTAAGCTTGCAAATCAGCTCACATGGAATGAGCAGTTTTCCATATTGATTAATGAGAATCGGGAGCATTGGCTTGACAAATTAAATCAACATTTAGAAAAACTCCTAGACAAGGGAAATCAGAAAAATGACATTCATAGGAAGATGGAAAAACATTATGCCAACTGAGAAAGAAATGCAAGGGCAACGCTCAAAGTAGCAAAGGCAAAAATTGAAGCCCTAACTCACCAAGAATAGAAAAAGAAACTTGATATACTTGCAAAGGCTTCACTCTAATCCTAGCCTCACCAACATCAACTAATTGACCAATTTTGAAGCCTCTTGGCTCATTTTTGCAAATTTTGTCTTTTTTTTGAGATTTTTAAGGCAATTTTATATAAGCAGCATGGTCAAACGCATAGTGCCCTAGGTGCTACACACCTTTTGAGGGAACTTTTTGAGGAATTGGAGACCACCACTGGATGCATAATGACAAATACATCTAATAAAACCATGTTTCCAGCCTTAGTTTGCAAAGCTAGCAGGTGAAAAGGGCAAAAAACAAGCAAAAAATCATGTTTCTACCCCAATTTTGACCTAGGTGTTGCGCACAGAACAATCTTGAGAAAAACAAATTTTGGAGATTCAAATCAAGCCCATTTTGGAAACTGAAGGAAGATTTGGAAACTATACAGGACAATCTTTCCAATGAGTTATCCTAGGCTCTATTTGGACACCAGGAAGGTAGTCAAAAGCATCCTACAAGATGGAGGGTGACAGAAAGATGGCGCACTTGACCATTTGCCTGATTTTTCACTGTTTTCTCTAGATTTGATTTTCATCTTTGGAAATCAACTTTTTACTGATGTAATTGATGTTGTAAATGTAATAATGATGTGGATAAGTTACCTAAGGGTAAATACATTAAGTAAATAGACTTCATCAAATCAAATGAATCAGTTTCAATGTAATTAGGGGGGAGTCACTTAGAGCTCTCTACACTCTAGGTGTTAGTTCAGAATTTTGTGGATCCCTTCCTCAACTCAGGGATTCGACCCCTGAGAATGAAAGAAGGTTTTTTTGATGTCAATATCTTCCATTTCTTCACTCTTTTCAGAGGTTGGACTCAGTTGGATTTTGTAGTATTGATCAAAGGCACTATTGTATCATAATTTGTCCAGTTTTAAAAGATGAGTTGCAACTATTTCCTTGGGATACTTGTGTTATGAAAGATTAGCATTGTTTCTTCTCTGTTATCATTTGTATGAAAGTTTTTTAAGTTCATAAACCATTTCATGTCTGTTATATGATAATTTTCAAGTTGATAGGCATAATACATGTTTTCTCATGCTCTGTTTTGGGAAAGTTATCATAATTTGTCCATCTTTCTTCAGTTTAGGAAGAATACATCTCCTATGCTCTTCCTAACTCCTCATCAGTCTTAAACCATCTCACCAAATCACCTTTTAAGTGTTAATCCTCCTACCTACCTTACCCCTTTGAATGTCTACAACCATATCTTATTTTCCCTGATCTGGCCTCTTTGTCCTAATACCCTCATCTAGTAAATAACCCAATCAAATCAAATCAAAACAACCTCTGCACTTTATACCTAGCCTAAAACCCTAATTCATCTAACCCTCTTGGCTATGATTCTTTGGAGAGAGCCCTCTCTAGCTTGGTAGGGCTAGCTACCAAGTCAAAAGGTTGGTATGTGGTTACCTCAGCTGGACTCTTCCTCAGCCTTGGAGATCCGGAGGAGTGCTAACAATTATAATACTAGGTTATGGTTAAGGTCAATTTAGTCAACTTTGATAAGTAGGCTCAATAACCCTCATGGGGAGTGCATGCTAATGCAGGCTCATAACTTGTCTTGATAGGATAGCCCACTTGAAACATATTTATAAAACATCTCTCGAATACAAGTGTTTTAAGCCTATGGACATAGATCTTTGGCATTCTCTTATGGTTAGTATATTTTGCCTTTTATGTTCATTTGTGCATCTCATGTGTTAAGAAATCAATATGCTTGTATATTAGGGTTGATTTCTTTGTCATGATAATTACTTGTGAATGTTTGTTGGATTTATTAAATTTTATGTTCTTCTTCTTCATCAAATAATTACCAAAAGTACAAAACATGAAGGTTACAAGAGACAAAAAACACAAAGATGTAGGCTCTAAGCCACAAAAACCCCACAAGGGGGAAAACCTGAGAAAAAATCTCCTTATAGAATCAGATCAAAGTTAGATATCCAAGACCCAAGATCAAGACCAAAATTGCCATAGAGACCCAAGTCAGCTCTCCTCCAAGTTATCGTCATCAAAAGAAATTCAACAAAAGTCAACCCTCCTTGAAAAATTTGGCTTCCCTGAAATCTTGAGCCTCAAAATTTCAGCCATGTAATAACCTCAAAAAACCGTAGAAGATGCTCTCATGTGTGAAAAAAAATTAGGGAAGGAATCAATTCATTTTATCTCTTATTTTGTCTTCTTCTCTCTCCTTAGACTTCATTGATTTTCCTTCTTTCTCTCGCACATAAAATCAAGTGGTTGGTTGCCAAAATGTGGAACATAGTTGCCAATACATGGTTGTTTGACCATATGAAGAGACACACCTTATGGGTTGACCGACTTGTTTATTTGGAGGGCCGGCTTGGTCTTGTGGTGACAAAATTGACTCTTTTGACTCAAAATAAGATTTTTATTTTCTTACAAATGGCCCAAATGGGACATTAACTCATGAAATTTTTTATTATTGAATCAATAAACCTTAGAATCATGAAGAATGTGCTTAGACTAGAAAATAATAAAAATTTATTTCTCTTCTTTTTGTTTTTACATGAAATACATATTGATACAAGTATAATGATAATTATGAAGACCAAACCTAGTTTCACTTTTTAACACTCACTCTTAACTAGGGAGGTATTCATAATGACTCAATAGGATACTAGGATACTCTCAAATTCAAATATTCTCATAAGAAGAGTTCAGATTGATAAGCATCATCAAGCATCATCATAATCAACATTGTTAATTAAAAAATAACAATGCCTTGATTGACAAGATCTAACTCTCCATTAGATTAGACCACAATGTTGGGAGGCAAACATTTGGACATCATCATCACCTCTCAAGGCACATACCCCATCCAAATGTTCACCAAATATGTCCTTACATGACTATTCTTATATTAGATATCACCCCATCCTTAGAGAACATTGGTCCTCAAGACTACTTTTATCTTGGATTCCAAATCCTCACAGAGTATCAGTCCTTGGGACTACTCCTATCTTGGATACCATTCCTCAAGAAGTATCAGTCCTAAATGCTTACCCAATCCAACATTCTCCTTACCAGTGCCTTCACTAGGCTTACAATTGTTAGTCCCGGTCATAGTGCATGACACATGGAGAATATATTGTCCACAATCACTCCCTCTAAACTAGGGAGGAGATCCTTACTCCCTCTCATCCAGGGAGACATAAGCACAAGTCTCATCTTGTCTCATTCTACACCAATAAATTAGTCTCTTATTGTTATGTGGAGATCTAGTTGTAGTTTCTTGGCTCCTATCTTGTATCACATCATAACGAGCTTCGACCTTCCTGGATCTTTGTCAATCCTAACAAATCTTCAACATGTCATTAAGTAGTTCATCAAATATCTTATGGAGCCAAACTTTGTTGATGCATTTGATTTCAAAAGCCTTCATCTCTTCTTTCTTCATAATAATATTCCTCTCTCATGCTTTTCCAAGAAATTATACCAGGTTCCAATCATTATCAACATCATTATTGTCAATCAATGTGTTCCTAGATTGAATCAATCCTCTGTCAGTTCAACGATATCAAAACTCTTCAACTTCTTGCTGAAGGATACTACCATAGATCAATCATCTTCTCTTTTGATCATAAGCCTCTATGGGCGTTCTGTCGAACTTTAATTAATGTTGTATCTAACTAAGATATTACAAATCCTTCTTTTCAGCTGAGGTAAGTGGACTTCTTGTTTCATGCTTCCCTCTAAGTACTTCTTCAAATATGTCTATTAGGGTTCAGAGAAGTCTTCATGCTTTGCTGAGTTCTTCCAATTATTCCATTTGTTAGTCAATCTTAGATAAATATTGTCTTTACCTACAACCTTTATTAGAATAGTGTGAAAGAACAAAAGGGCAAAGTACAAAGACAAACATGACAATAGTAACAATCAAAGGAAGAAGGTGTAAAACACTTATCTATTTGAGAGTTAGCTCCCTCTTAACATTTGATCTTTTTCATCAACCTTTCCCTTTCATACACATGATGTCATTTATGTCAATCTCAAGAGCTATATTTTCTTTTTTTAGTAGAAATGGTTAGTTAGGGTTTCTATTATAGGTTTCCCAACTCATACATTTTTCTAGGGTTTATAAACCCTGAATGCCAAAAGTCTACAAGACTTTGTTGGCATTATGAGACAAGTGTTGTCCTTGATGGCAAATCACACAGATGACAGATCACAATGCAACAGGTCAGTAGCAAGGATTTGATGATCAGACTACAAGAATGAAGAGAAAATATATATACGCATGTTCACTTTGACGAAGCCGCGTATACACGCGGGTTGGACGTTCCCAAGGCGCGTATGCGTATACACGCACTTTCATGCAAGGAAAAGCACGTATATGTTGGAGAACTTACTTTTGGTCCGTGGTAGTTAGTCCTTGGTATTTGAACCTATGATTTTGGACCATAGTATCTCGTCAGATGTGTTGATCCCTAGTATTGGGTCCATGGTATTGATTTGTTATGGTTTTGGACCATGGTATTGTGAAAGGCCTAAGACTATAAAAGGAGAAGAAGATCATTAGGCAAGTGGACGAAAAAATACTTGAATATTTGATGTAGTATGAGAACCAGTATGCAGGATATGGGTTATGATGCATTGCTTGATCTGAGCTAAGGAGGGATCTCACCGGTTGATGGAGAACAAGATCTAAGGATAGATCGGGATCAAATGGTTTGAAATGAACTATCTCTACATGGTTGATTATGCTTGTTCTAGATCTGTATATTGACGCATGTAATGTTCTGAACTGGGTATAACTTAAGTTTGAAATAGTTGCATGTCATGATTGAATATGTATAGATCTGTACATGGGTTGGCTTTGGTAAAAGAGCATATGTACGCGGATTTGGTTCGTCCAAGTAGCGTATACCATTTAAGCTATGATTTTTTATGATACAATTGGTTCTGAATATTGTTGCAGAGTTTAGTGTTCTGCTCTGTGTTCTGGTGGCTGCTTTTTGTTGACAGGGTTTTAGTGTTTCAGTATTGGGTGTTTTAGAGATTGATGTTGCTAGTGTTTGTGTGCTTCAAGGATATTGATGGGTCCAGTATGAAAATTGGATGAAACATGTCCTTTAGATCTTAGAGTTGTGCTTCAGTGTATCCAGTCTGAAAATTGATGAAACGTGGTACCTAGAGGAAGAAAGAGAAGGTTGTAGCCTTCGGTAGGTCGGCACCTATGTACTAGTACATCAGCTAGTACAAGAGCCAAGGGGGTGGTAGCTCCCTTCTAGTAGCAGCTGGAAAACAAGTAAAGGTTGGAGCATTTCAGTAGGCCAACGCCTGCGTACTAGTAAATGGATCGGCTAGTACAAGAGCAAAGGGGGTTGTAGCTCCCTTCCAGGAGAGTCTGGAAAATGAGAGAAGGTTGTAGCCTTCTGCAGGTAGAAGCCTGTGTACTGGTATAAGTATGCACCAGTATAGAACTATTGTAAAAATAATTTCTTATTAAAGAAGATTGAGACGACTTGCAGCAGGTGGTTTTCACCCACATTGGGTTTCCACCTTATATCATGGTGTTCATGTGTGCTTCTTGTGTGTGATGATCTGTTCTGTTTTACTGCTTCTATCTACTGTTCATATGGTTAATGAAGTTCTAATTCATTATCTAAAGATTAGCATATAATGGATTATCTGAATCATAAGTATTCTGGATATACGCTAGTTACATTAGACACAGTCGTGTATACACATGGGTTCTCCTAACTGAAGTAGCGTATATGTATCTAAGCATGGAAGTGAAATTTTTTTACTGATTTGATAATACTGATTCCCCCCCCCCCCCTCTCAGTATTATTTCCAACAGACTTCACAAACTGCAAGTTCTAAAAACCCTATATTTTTCATAGCCATTAAGATCTACCATTTAAGAATTGCAAATTTCTATAACCACACTGGAGAGTTAGTTGCAAAACCATAGCGATATTCTTATCACATTTTCTATCCTTGATCATAAAACCTAGTCTACATATGCAAGGAGATACTAAAAAAGTTAGCATGTCAATGTTATCCACATATGTCCTTTTATATTGCTATCTAACAAGAGATCATTATATTAGCATCACATAGATCACTAATTGCAAATGAGGATAGTTTATATGTACCTCTTTTAATTTTACATGTTCTCCATTATTTCCTTTTGAGTATGTAACTTCTAGGGCTGCTTCATAGAGGCATGTTGCTTTACTTTCAATTATGCCCATATACTTTTGCACCAAGCCTTCATATGGTCTTTAAGAGGTCGAACATATAATCTTAGTCCTCCGTCCTTTAAGGTGGACTACAAACCACAAAGATGTTCTTTGAGCTACTAGCACCATTGTTTATCTTGATTTACATCATCTATAGAGGAGTAATTTCATACTTTAGTATTAGATAAGTCAACTTCATGGTGTAGTTCACCCTTCCTTTATGTATGAGTAGGGAGTATTGATGGTATCATGCTGCTAAACATAATTTTGTACACGTCATAAATTGCAAAATAACTTCCCTCGAGTTCTTTCGCATAGCTATAGAATTATATATCTCGAAACCTCGCCTTTATGTCTCAGAGGTATATGATGGTAAGTTCCATTTTACGGTAGATGAGGAGTTTGGATGTTGCTATGATCTTTAAATTATAGTTCCTTGAATTGTATAGTCCCACAAACATTTAGATCTCAAAGACTCGTTTTAATAATAAGACTTAAATTCCACTAAGAAAACTTTGATCCAGATATTAAAGTGTTACTAAAGTTTGTATCCATAGAAATTGCATGTCATTTCCTTGGGATATTTATTCATACTTTTATGCAACAAAAAATGTTGCTAATGATGACACACATATATCAATAGTATGGTGTACAGTGTTATAGCTTGAATAACTTTTCCAATAGATAATTCAGATGCTTGCACAGAGAGGGAGCATACTTCTTCACACAGTGAAAAGCATAAAAGTTTGCTTGGATGTGCTCAAATGCTTTGGTTGTTAAATTATTTACATGAATTCTTGTCCAGATCTTGAAACTTAATGTATTGCAAATGATATGTGCCTTAGAATTTTCACCATAGGTTTCAGATTACTTCACATAACGCTACCATGGGCTTGGACTGTTCATAAGTGTCATCATGGATCCTTTTTTAAATTCATCCTTTCATCCTTTAGAGACTTGATTGATGTGAGATGATTTTCTAGAGGAGATTAAATATATCTTCAGATTTCAAGAAATGGTTTCATATAAGATCTTCTTCACTATAGAGATATATGTTATAGATCTCAGGTGCAGACGACAAACTAGGATCTTGGACTCTCAATACTCTCATCACAGAGGTCGAATATAAAAATCAAAATTTGGTCAAGTCATCACTGAGTTCATAGAATTTGATAGAAATATGAATATATGCTACAAAATTAGAATAAATCACAAAATTTAGATCTTTCTCTCCTATTTTTTAACATTCTTCATACATACACATAAAAAATTGATGATATGTATTTCTTGCTTTAATTGAGGGATGCTAATCATAGATACAAGCTTCCATGTTTTGCATAGAAATTTACCATAAAATTTTTTCCATGCTTCGGATGTCACATAAGTGTATGGCATGAAAATCTAGATCCTTAGTACTTTACATGTCATAGAAAGAGAGTTTTATTGAAGCTTGTATGCTTGCATGTCATGATGATAAAAGATGCAAAAACTTACATAGAAGAAGGTGTCTTAAGTTCCATGTCATATAGCAATGACTTTGGTTTCTTAGGTTCTTCTTACATGCCAAACTTTGATAGTGCTACATTATGATAGAGCAAGAGGTATCTGCTACAATAGGGTCTTCAAATTGCCAACAATATGTGATCTTCAAATTTCTGTCCTTTCACCTTAGATTTGATACCATGTTGAGAAGAAATCAATAGGCTTGTAGATGAGGGTTGATTTCTCTGTCATGATAATTACTTATGAATTTATGTTGACTTTATTAAATTTTTTTTTTCTTCTTCTTCATCAAGCAATTACAAAAAGTACAAAACATGAAGATCACAAGAGATAAATAATACAAATATGTAGGCACCAAGCCAAGGCAAAAACCCCACAAAGGAAAAAACCCAAGAAAAATGATATTCTTATAGAATCAAACCAAAGTGATATATCCAAGACCAAAGACCAAGACCAAAACTACCACAAAGACCCAAGTAAACCCCTCTCCAAGTTATCTTCATAAAAAAAAAGTCAACAAAATTCAATGTTCTTAATTCTCTGATTCTGGTCCATCCCTGAAAATTCGACCTCCATTAAATCTCGGGCCCTAAAATTTTGCCCCTGTAATAACATCAAAAAACCATAGAAGCTCGCATGTGTTGTTAGTATGAAAATTATCAGTATGCGTACAAAAAATGCTTCACTTAAGTCACTCGTGACAAGTGACCCTAACAACAAGACATGGTCACTTTTATGCTTCAGATCTGAAATAAAACATGATAAAATCCTGTAAGAAAATATATGATGCAATACCAAAACATATAGCAGCAGAAAAAAGAAGTGTAATAACCCAATAGAAGACTTTAAATGAATTATAATTTTATTGAAACACCTGGTGAATAAGATTTACAACATGGGTATATAAATCCCCCTCTATGGGATGAGTCCTTTTGATGTCCTTGTGCTTCAGTTATCTTGTTTTTCTCTATCAAATATGCAGAAAAAAACCAAAAAAGAAAGATGGAACTCAAGTGGGAGCTCAAATGTTGTGAGATGATACTGGTGATGATGATAATGATCATAGTCAAGAATGAATGGAAAACCCTCTTATTTATAACAACTTATTGGGCTAAATTAAGAATTAGAAAATAATAAAATATTGTTGACAAAATCAAAACCTAGTTGCTATGAATACTTTATTGTATTTTTTGGAGAGGGAAAAAATATTCAAAATGGTCAAATATCTTTATTTAGAAAATAGTTGAAGTAATTAACACATAAAATGATTTATTAATCACTTTGTGAAGATTAAGAAAAGTGTGAATTTGAAATAATTATTAAATAATGGTTTAACAATTATTCAAAAAATAAGAATAATAAATAAATAATAAATAGTGGTATATTTAATTATTCCAAGGCGATTTAGTAAAATGTTTTAATAAATAATTATCAAAAAATGAATTCATAATTATTTATAAGGAAAATTAAATAAATAATGATTTATTGAATTATTCTCATGGGGTTTATTTATTTATTTTAAATAGAAATAATTTAATAAAAATTGTTTGCTAAATTATTTCCTCTGCTGAAAGTGATTTTAATATGGTAAAATTAATCCTACATGGTGTATTTCGATTCACCTAGTTAGAAATGGCTAGGTGATCATTTTTTAGGTGATAAAAGATTGGCCCCAAATGTATGAGCACCAGGAACAAATCGTATGACTGAAATACATTGTAGGTTACACTTCCACAAGACACCAAAGGGGAGTCGGAGAGAGAGGGAGAGAGAGAGTGAGAGAGTTGATGTGATGCAAGGAAGGACAAAGGAATGGAGGGGGTGAGACCTACTAATTTGATCTATGTTTGCTTTTATTTTAGAGTACATGATCTCAAATGAGGCGGGGGAGGCATACCCATACCCGTCGAGATAACTGAGTACAAATAATATTGGCATGCCCATAAATGTGGCACTGAGCTACAAAGTACATGATATGCTAGCATCAATGAGCCAAAATGTAATATAATAATAGAATGAGTCCCATATACATAATGTGCTTGGAAAACAAAGGTCAGGACTGAATATAATGACATCTGAGTACATGAGATAACATTCCCCTCAAGATAATATGGTGATGGGAATCAAAACCAAATAAGCGATGTTGCATAGGAAAGGGATCTAAAGATCTGAATGCATCATTTGAATGAAACATGCATATTGGGGGTGTTGCAAGCGACGGGAACTGAGCCAGTCAAATCCATGGAATTGAATCTGAGGTTAGATGTGTGGGGGGATACTTGAAGGGCCACCCTTGGTATGGAACATCCCCCACACACCCGAGAAATACTGGTACAATCTATTGGATCACCTGACTATCAAGTGTACAATTCTCGATTATGCGATAATGAGATGGAGTCGAGCATGTGAGAAATAACCAAGCCAAAGGGAAATGATGATTCCATTTGCTTGATCTAAGCCACTAAACAATGATGAAAGTTTGAACCAAGGTACATCGCCCTCTAAACCACTCTCTTAGAATAAATGTGCTGAATTCGATAGAAGAGGGCATGCTAGAGGTTAGGCAATGAGGATTCCTCAACAAAGGCACGAGGGTCATAACAATGTGATTGATGGAATGACACCAAGGATGATGATGGAAGGATACAAGATGAGATGCAGACTGACGCCTTCCCTTATCAGAGCATGATATGTATGGTTGACCTGGAAGAGACTCACTTGATTCCAGAGGGGATGGTCAATTAGTCAAACTAAGGCTTTTCAAAGATGGAGCAATATAGATATAGGCTAAAAATGAGCAAATGGGATGAATGCAACACAAAGATGGATGATATACTGTAACAAGACCCAATATTACTCGAGACAGAATCCATAGATGCAAGGGTGACTCATCTATGATGCTCTGAACAAGGGTGAACATATTAAGATTAAGATGAATTGTAATAAGGGAGGAAGAACATGTTAAGATTCACTTTAGATATAGAGCATTGTTCCCTGAATTCTATATTCAAAGATCAAAAGAAAACATTGAAAGTATTCGTAGCCAGGTGCAGAGTGTAGATTTAAATAAATTCTTCCCTTTACTTATCTATTGAATCATTCATATTTGGAAACAAATATATGTAATAAACAGAGAAATATAAACACATAAGATGATAGATGCACTTTACCAACAAATTGACACAATAATCCTATGAAAGAGCTTCTGTATTACTGGTAAATCCGCTAATGCTTAAGAAAATATACAATAGTGTTATTTTGTTCAAAAACCAACATCTGTTACTTCAAATGATGAAGTATTTATAAAAATTCTAAACTAAAATATCTTGAAAAAATATCAAGATTTGTTACAAATATCTCAAACTGTATTACACAAATAGAACTGAAATATAAGACATTCAAAACTAATGAATCTACTTGGAACTATATTTTTGGATTGCTGGTGACAAAGAAGAGAAATTCGAATTTGATAACAACTCTTATCTGATGAGGTGGCCTCCGAGTCGCTAATTGTCTTTGATCTTTTTCTTCCTGAAATTCTAAAAAACAGGGTCATGTAATCCCTTTGTATAACCCAAACCATAATGTATATTAGAAAAAAGAGAGAGGTTTTTGTAAATGATTATGTTGGTAACAAAAAACCTCTTTCATGTTTTGAAAATTCATTTCCACTTGCTTGGAAACCGCATTTGAAAACACTGGCTAAAAACAGAAAAATTCAAGAAAATATGCCTACAAAGTTTCATCTGAATCTCCCAAGCCATACCAGGTGTTAGAAAACTGAGAGAGGTTTTTGTAAATGAGGGCGTTATAAGAAAAAAATTCCAAATTTGAAAATTCGTTCTTAGCAATTTTTAAACCATGTTTTAAATTACTGTGATGTATAGGAAACAACATAGTTTAACTGACCATGAAACATACATATGATGTGGAGGAGAGAGGTGACATGGAGGTGGGGGATTATGTGGAGGCACATGGTTGGTGGAAAGGAAGTGGGGTCCGCAAGGGTGATGTGGAGAAATGACGTGGAGGTGAGTGGGAAAACAGTGCAAGTGGCAGGCAGTGAGTGGTGTGGGAGTGACAACGAGGTTAAATGTTGGCAGGAGGTGATAGACGGGAGGGACACGTTGCGTAGGGGAATGGAGTTGAGTGGAAGTGGGGGGTGACGTTAGCGGGAAGGCGTGTTATGATAGAAACCGCTTTCAGAGGGGGGTCGAAGCTATTTGTGGTATTAGAGGGGGGGGTCCGAAATCATGAGGGGAAGACACGTAGCAGCAGGGAAATCGCTTTTCGAACCCCCCCACTGTTAAAGAGAATCATAGCGGGGGGGGGGGCTCCTAAAAGACGCTGGATTCTTTCGATGAAAAAGGTGATGTGATCACGAGAGGGGAACATATGCATTATTTAACCACATACAACAAATCTCCATTTGTCGTTTTCAAAGTTATAGTACCAAGGCCTTATTGCAATTCATTTAATCACATTTAAATGATGTGATTAATTTAATATAAACATACTTAATTATCCTCTAATGCTGCATTTTGACTTGCAAGCATATTTTTTTATTTTTCTTAAGGTTTTGACATTTTTTTGGAAATAATTTACAACATGGAATATTATTTACAACATTTCAAACATAATAATGATCAGCTATAATAAAAATATCCTATAAAAATTATAGGACCCTAACGTAGGCTCCAGCTGGGGATGGCACTCTCCTTGTGAGGTGTCAAGGACACCGTAGACTAGTAGCCTAATCCATTGGGCCAATCCCAAATCTGCAACCTGCTCTGTCATAAAAAATCTGTGATTGAAACTCTTAAACTGAAACCAAAACCATTATGCACACTGAAATCTGAAATATACATTGAACTGAAAATTGCACTGCAATCTGAAACTAAAATTGACAATAATACTTGAAAAAGATGCTCAAAATGTTGAGCTTATTTTCACACTGCTACCTACTCTACGCTGCTGAAAACTATGGTGAATCAAATAATACAGAAATGCGAATGAAGCCAGTCAAGTAGCTGTTGAGATAAGTGGACTTCTTGATTGTTTGTTAGCAAAATAAAAAGGACAACTTGACTTTTTGTCCCTAAAATCAACGCTGTAGAGTGCAATGGCAACTATTGTTGGATCTGGTCATGAAAACATGATTGAACACTTGAGCTGAAAATAACCTCCATGTAGTTTTCTATAGGATCAATAAAGGCATGATAATTAGTTTACCTTGTAGGCCTTCATTAATCGATTGAGCCTAGAGTATTTAATCAGTTGTATTCTCAAGGTTAAACCATGATTCCAACTTTTTAGTTTCTGCCTTATGTTCAAAAACAAAACTCTCATCAATCTGCAAATCAAAAGGCAATACAATCTCCTCTTGTTTTGGAGAAGGAATATTTTCCAAGAATTGTTTAGGATCTTGGAAATTATATGTCTGAATATGAAAATCCAAAAGTTCAATATCCTTCTCAAATCTTTCAACAACTAACTTAAGAAAACAAACTTTACTTTCATGAGAAAATTTGCTCAATTTCAAACAATGAACATTGCCGTTGAAAAATCTTCATCAATTTGAAAATCAGCTAATTTATCTCTGACTTCTTTTAAAACTTCCCAAGATAGAGGATTTGCCACATACCATGTCATCTTGTATAGCAAGAGATATGATCAACTTGTAGTGGAGTCGCCATGAATGATCTAAAATCTAGATTCTTTGATAGTGGAGTCACACTAAAAGCTTTGAAGCTCTGGATACTTTGAACATGGAGTCGCCAGGTAAATGATACAACCTTCTTGTGTCTAATCACTGTCCACCATCAGAAATCAGATCTAGAACTTGATATGATTTTCTTAGGAATCTAGGATATGCAAGGTAGTCAAACTGAATAGCTTCTTTAAAGTTTGTGAAATGGGGGAGGAAGAAAAGATTAAGATTCACTTTAGATATAGAGAATTGTTAACTGAATTCTATATTCAAAGATAGAAAAAAAAAAAAAAAAACATTGAAATTATTCGTAGCTGGGTGCGGAGTGTAGATTTAAACAAATTCTGCGCTTTACTTATGTATTCAATAATTCAGATTTGGAAACAAATATGTGTAATAAACAAAGAAATATAAACAAATAAGAGATGTTGGTTTTTGAGCAAAAGAACACTATTGTATATTTTCTGAAGCATCAACGGATTTACCAGTAATACAGAAGCTCTTTCACAGGATTCTTGTGTCAAGTTGTTGGTGAAGTGCATCTATCGTCTTATGTGTTTATATTTCTCTGTTTATTACACATATTTGTTTCCAAATCTGAATTATTCAATAGATAAGTAAAGGGAAGAATTTGTTTAAATCTACACTCTGAACCCGACTACGAATACTTTCAATGTTTTCTTCTGATCTTTGAATATAGAATTCAGGTAACAATGCTCTATATCTAAAGTGAATCTTAATATGTTCTTCCTTCCTTATTACAATTCATTTAATCACATTTAAATGATGTGATTAATTTAATCTAAACATACATAATTATCCTCTAATGTTGCATTTTGACTTGCAAGCATTTTTTTTTAATTTTTTCTTAAGGTTTTGACCTTTTTTTGGAAATATTTTACAACATGGAATATTATTTACAACATTTCAAACATAATAATGATAATCTATAATCAAACGATCCTAAAAAAATTATAGGACCCTAACAAAGGGAAAAATCAGGTCTGGGGTCTCTGATAAGCTGACGCTAAGAAACAAAAGTGGATGCTTTTGACTCTGAACTGAAAAAACATGATGGCATTTTGAAAGTATGGCAAAGCTAAAGCTTGTACGGTGAGAACGATATTTTGAGACTCTTTGTGTTGAGGTTCGGGGGAGCCAAGCAGTCATAGGGGTTTTGGCACGATATGGGTTACTTAAGTTCTTGGAGAATCCATTGATGAGGGTTGGTGAACCACTGTTATCTAGGATTGTGATTTATTAGGATCCAGATCATGAGGTCTTTATGGTACAAGGGCATAGGATCGAGATCATTATCCAGAACATATACTTCTTGACAAGATTGCCACCCTTGGGGGTGGTTGGGGAGATACATCTAGTGGTACCTCGTGGGAGGCATATAGGGGAGTTTGTGGAGTGTCACTGTGTACCGGGCGTTCGTGCAAAGGGTACGACCATATAGATTCATGACTTGGAGATAATGGAGACATGGGATATAGTCGTAACAATGGTGTGGATTTAGGGTAGTCATGCCTTTCATCACATGACTGGGGGGCAAATGATGCTTGTAAAGAGTGTACTGGCATGGAACTACTATGGGTGGGCCCAGATGATGCTATCATCATTGAAACGATAATTGGGACTATGCAGGCAATGAACCAATGATAAATGTTCATTTGGGATAGTTGTATGCTCATTCTTCTTTGAGAAGATCCCTAACATCTGTCCACATGTACAAATTCATGACGAGGGCATGTAGAAGCCCAAGATGCATCGCTGGGGGCAACAACTACGATGAGGTGGAGGAGGGGGAGTTAGACGAGTGTTCAGACCTAAGTTATTCACTCACTGGGACCAAACGCCAATATTGTACATAGATAACTATCCATATAGTGGAATGAACTAATTGGGATATCCCGACTTAGCACTCTCACCAGGACGAGCATGGGGTCCAGATGGTAAGTGATAGTTGCTATATTTTGGTTGCATGTAGAGTTTATAAAATATTGTATGTGGTATTGATTTCCATACTTGTGATATGCATATATAGCATCAATGAAGTTGACAGGATATGAAAGATGGGTCGTAGAATCTGGGGCTGCTAATTAGAGAGGTTCGACATCATAGAAAAGGTCAAATAATGATGCGCTACTGGAGGATCTCAAACATAGGTTCGACTTGCTATTGACTAGGGTGATAGAGCACAAATGATATGAGCTAGAAGATCAATATACAAATGTGTGCATTGACCTTCCCCTTGAATGGTGAGGTAACACGAGGTGCATAGCTATGTACAGTCAAGCAGTTCGAGACATTGATTAGGCATAGGGACATGTGGGCCCCTCTTTTTGATGTAACATGATATGGGCATGTCGGATGTATTTAGAGTAGTGGACTACAAACGCTATATGTTGGATGATATGATACATAATATGGTTATGCATCTTTTGTGATGATTGTGGTTTTCCATTTATTTAGGTTATGGATGTCTTCTTGTATATGCATGTGATAAACGCCAATCTATAATGTTATTTGCAATGGTATCTACATAGTTATTTTGTGCTCTATGAACATGACTAAATCTAATGGATTCAAGTTCACGTGCCAAAATTTGAACTCATAGATATTTTCTAAATATGATAGGATTACACGTGTTAAACATTTTTAAATTGCATGACAAGTAGCAAGGAATCAAGACGAACACGAAGGTGAAGGATGCGATGATAAAGGGCATCGAATAACAAACGTATCGCTACATCATATCCATCCTGGTTATTGGTGATAGATCTAATGCATACACCATTGGAGTGAACTAATGAATGCAAAGGGAGGAAAATAGCCCAAGATGTCGAGGCTATATTCTTGGAGAAGTGACTCGCACCATTGGAATAATTGGTATGAGGTGTGGATGATGGATCCATCTGAAAGATGCAAGAAGACAATGAATGAGATGATGGGGGATGCAATATACCTAAATGCAGAAATATAAAAGAACATGCATTTCGATGGGAAATGTTATTGGTAAAATTTGTTCAAGTAGAGTGCATTGTGAGGGTTAGGAAGGATTTTGCCTTTAGGACCCTCTAAAAGGTATACCCCCTTTCCCAAAAAATTACAAATGACATAAGGACCGAGCCATAATGGTTCAAACTTCCCATGCTCCAAGACATCATGTGCTTGTTCATAGACGAGAACATGGTCACCTTTGTGAAAGGTACAAGGGTGGACTTTATGGTCATACTAAGCTTTGGAGTGTTTTTTAGCCGCTTCAATGGTACGAAATGCAACACGATGGTCTTCATTGGCACACTCAATCATGATGAGTCTTTGTTCTAAAGGTTGGGTGTCTGGGAGGAGTTTGACAACAAGGTGGAGGGAGGGGATTTCACACTCGATTGGTAATAATGCCTCATGTCCAAAAACAAGGTTGAAAGGAGTGAACTTGGTGGCGGTTTTCACAGAGGTTGTATAGGCCCACAATGCAAGGAAGAGCATAACGTGCCAATTGTTCTTGTGTTCATTCAACATCTGCTGAAGCATTGTTTTAAGAATTTTATTGACAACTTCAACTTGTCCATTGCCTTAGGGGTAATAAGACGATGGATATTGAGGTTCAAAGCCTAGCAATGAGGATATCTAACGCTATATCTCATATTCGAAGTGTAGGACATGGTCAGAAACCAATTGTTTTGTAACCTCAAATCGAGCGATAACATGGTTAAAGAAGAACATGGTTTCAATATTTGCGATCTTATTGAATGTGGGCATGAATTCAACCCATTTGGTGAAATAGTCGATGACCACGATAATATAATTATGGTAATTAGCAGATGGGGGTTGACACTCCATAAAGTCAATAGCCCATTTACAAAAAGGACCAATTGTGTTGACATGATGGAGGGAAGCAGGTGGAGTGTAAGGATTCTGGACACCACATATCTCCACAATAGTATGATATTGTCCACTTTGGGCCTAAGCCCTCATGGATTTGCTTTTGGACTTACCCCAAAAGGCCTCATACCAATGGAGATATTTGTCCATCCTTATATACGCATGATCCTCCCCACTTCTAGTCAATGTGGGACTATTGGTCGTATACCCAACAATCCTCCCCTCGAACAAAGGACCATCGAGCCTCCCCTCAAACGATTATCCATCCGTCCACTCTCTACACCAGGATTCTCCGCTCCAATGCGTTGGAAGCACACGCTTTACATGGAACACCACTGCCTCGAGAGCTTGCTCTATCCCAGGTCAACTCCTTCTTCACCGTTTGGGACCAGGACACGTCATGAAGAATCCGGAGCACACGCCTGTTTACCCGAGCTCATCCACGGATCCCATCGTGATATTACCGGGGCCCACCACCTTCGTTCGACATTCCGAGGATTCATCCACTTGGGTAACTTCGGGGCATGGCTCTGATACCACTTGTAAGGATTCTGGACACCACATATCTCCACAATGGTATGATATTGTCCACTTTGGGCCTAAGCCCTCATGGATTTGCTTTTGGACTTACCCCAAAAGGCCTCATACCAATGGAGATATTTGTCCATCCTTATATACCCATGATCCTCCCCACTTCTAGTCAATGTGGGACTATTGGTCGTATACCCAACATGGAGCTCAAGCCTTAGGGGCGTATAATTGACAATTGGGATAGTGTTTGACTACCTCAATGCAATCAATAAAGAGATAAATCCAAAAGTATCCAGCATGCATGAGTTTCTGGGCAGTGGCCATTCTGGAGAGATGACCACCACAAGCGTCACCGTGACAACCATTGAACACTTGCTCAACTTCAACATGGGTGAGACAACGACGGAGGACAATGTCAACACTGCGACTATAAATATCGTCACTGATGAGGAGATAACGAGAGGCTTGATGTCGAATATGTCTTTTATCATCATGAGTAAGATGGGGGGCCAATTTATGGGTTCATAAATAGGTAAGGATGTTGCCATACCAAGGATCGTATGAGGTTATAGCGAACAAGTGTTCATTTGGAAGGTCATCATTTACGAGCAGATTGGGCACACCAATAGGAATTTCACAAATGAGTTCAATAAGGGTTAAACCTTTCTTCCTCTTGGGTGTGATAAATTCTAGGTTGAATTCTTGAAGGATAGTGATCCAACAAGCATACTTCCCATTGATGATCTGTTGATTCAACAGGAAGGCCATGGGGTTGGAATTAGTAACAAATTTGGTGGTACATGTAATGATATAATGACAAAGTTTTTGAACAAAGAACACAACAACCAACACCAACTTTTATTCATGGTAATATGAAACAAGGGTACCATTAAGGTTCTTTTGGACATAATAGATGACATGCTCATTTCCAAAACCATCTTTTATGGGCCTCCAAATTAGACATAAATTAAGGCCCATATGACTATCCTTCAACACATTAAACCTCTCTTTTTCCATTAGATGACATATTTTTAACCTTAATATGTTCGTTATGAAGGTTTAGAGATAATTTCATATTTGTGCCTAATATTATTTATTTTTGCAGAAAATTGGGCAAATTATGAAGATTTGGAGGAGATATGGTAGGTCCCTATACTACTAGTGTAACCCCTTATTGTTATTAGTGCAACCCCCTTACTGTATTATTGTGCCCATATAGCCCCCATGTTGTTATTATTATGCCCCATAGAAGCCCACTATTGTTATTTTTGTGCCCCTACAATATTATTGTTATGTAGGCTCTAATTGTATTGGGACCCCTTAGACTCCTATATATAGAAAGGAGGCCTTGTCATTTGTATCATCCAATAATTGTTCATTTGTGTAATTTAGAGGAGGTTTCCCCCTCGAAGAGGTTGATTTTGAAGTTGTTGATCTATCTTTTCTACCTTTTTGTGAGCTGGTTTCATAACATTTGGTATCAGAGCTTTGGATTCTAGGGTTTCATTGCTCCAAACAGGTCATCATGGAATTTTGGCAATATTGTTTTTAGCTATTTTTACGATGTTTCAGAAGCTGAAATTAAAACCCATTTGAGCTGAAATATTGCTAAACCTTAGGTATGAATTTCTGATCTTGTCTCACTATATTTTCAGAGATATGATCCAAGGAAGTTAGGATTTTTGTAGGCTACCGAATTACATCCCAAACAGGTGACCTTGGGAAAATTGTCATAACTTTCTCTCTGAGCATCGGATTTAAATTTCATAAGAATTTACAGAAAGAGTATGGAATGTAGTCTTCTGCCTATCGTTTTCAGTTCTGAAGGTCGAAATAGTGACACGTGGAACTCCGTACAAGTTTGCTCTACTAAAAAAGTATATAATCAGGTCATCTTGGGAGATTGGCCATAACAATTTCTTGGAGAAACCAATTTTCTTTATACTGATGGCATTGGAAAGAGGACACAGAGGGATACAACAGATTTCAATTTCAGACATTGGAGAGCTAAAATTTCAGAGATACAATATATTCAAGATTGAGCTCCTAAAAGTAAGAAAAAGAATGACTCGAATCAAGAAAATAGAAACACCTAGTAAGCAAAATTGGAGGGATGATTTGAAGAATGTGATCGAAGATATGATCAATAAGATAAATGGTATAGAAGATAAATTGAATGGAAACATGGAAGGTTTGAAGGAAGGTGGGAGAAAGTCATTACAAGAAAGGCTTCCTAATGCCGAAAAGGTAGTAGAGGAAACTCATGATGAGAACAAAAGAAATGTTAATCATGATTTCATAGACTCTAACACTGGATTGAAGACCCACCATATTCAAGTAATATATATATATAATATTATATATATATATATATATATAATATATATAATATATATATTATATACTATTATAGAGCAAATTTCATGGCAATGATCCGGTAACTTCGATACTACATATGGAGCAATATTTTGATCTACATGAGGTGAAACCGCCACAAAAGGTACGCATTGCATCTTTATATTTAGAACCAAATCAGTTTGTATGGTATAGAGGGATTTGTTCTCAATAAACCACTTGTCACCTGGTCAATTTTCATGGAGGAAATGATGAGAGCACATTATGAGGATACAAAGAGCAACATATTTTTTAGCCAATTGATAAATCTCAAACAAAGGGGTTCAATGGCAGAGCACATTGAGGACTTCCAAAAAATGATTATAAGGGTAAATTATATTCTAAAGAAGCATAGGATTGAAGTCTTCATAGGAAATTTCAATAATAACATTCAACATCAGGTTTGTCTTTGGGAACCTGATTCATTGGAGAAGGCATACAAGTTGGCAAGAAAAAATGAAAGCAAAATTATTGCAACAAGGAAGCCTACCGCTCATAACTATAAATATGGAAGTGTTGTTTCTCCTAGCCTTTCACCACATACAAGGTTGAAACTACAACAATTGGAAGAAAAAAGAGAAAAAGAGCTTTGTTACAATTGCGATAGAAAATACACAAAATGTCATAAGTGTGTTGAGAAGAAATTAATTTACATAGATGGGGAAGAGGAGCAAGAAAAGAAACAAGAAACCTCAAAATAAGAGGATATACACCATGAACCAATCCTAGAGAAAGAAGAAATGAATCTAACCATATCTTGTAATGCATTGACATGAATTATCACTCCTCAAACTCTCAATATAGAAGGACATATCAAGAAGAAAAAGATAATAGTGTTGATTGATTCGAGTAGTACCCATAATTTTATTCATTGATAGCCAAGGAATTGAATTGCTACCTATATCCAGGACGAAAGTGTCAAGTAATATTTGAAAATGGAGGAACCATAAATTACTCTAGAAAGTGCCATAATATCAAGCTATCCATGGGAAAATATGTCTTGAATAGTCCAATGCTTTCCATTCCAATGGGTGGTTCAAATGTTGTACTAGGAGTCCAATGGCCACAATCTTTGGGTATGATAGATGTTAAATTTCAAGAAATTTTCTTGAATTTTTTTTGGGAAGGAAAGGAAGTTGAATTAAGGGGTATCATAGGGAAATTGGGAAATATTTTCAGCTCTAAAAATATGAAAAATCTTCTAAAGAAAGAACACTAGGGCATAATTGCACAATTATGTTCACTAGAGGTTCCCACATCGAAATCATCTATTTATCTAGATCTCCAAAAATTTTTGGACAATCATTCCAAGGTATTTGAGACTCCCAAAGGCCCCCCACCTATTTGTGATCATGATCATGCTATTCATTTGATTCCAAGAAGTGTTCCCCCAAACATTGGGCTTTACAGATATCCATATGCCATGAAGAGTGAAATTAAATGTATGGTTGCATAAATGTTAGAGGTTGGTATAATTCAACCTAGTCAAAGTTATTTCTTTGCTCGAGTGGTAAGGGTACACAAGAAGGATGGATCACGACTCATGTGTCGGATTATAGGGAGCTCAACAAGCTTACTATTAAAGATAAATTTTCCATTCCTATCATTGATGAATTATTGGATGAATTACATTGAGAAATTTACTTCACCAAGTTGGATATCCATTCAGGATATCATCAAATTATAATGAAGACTGAAGACATTCCAAAGACAACATTTAGAACTCATGAGGGTCATTATGTATCTTTGGTCATGCATTTTGGCCTTACCAATGCACCTTCTACTTTTCAAGGTTTGATGAATTCCATTTTCAAACCCTTCCTTAGAAAATTTGTGTTAGTATTTTTTGATGATATACTAATCTACAACAAGTCTTGGAAGTATCATGTTGAACATGTTGACAAGGTGCTCAAACTATTTGAGGAGAAAACAATTATATGCAAAAAGCTCCAAATGTTTCTTTGGAGTACAAGAGGTGGAATATTTGGGTACTCAGTTAGCTCATAGCTCATCTTATCATCCTCAATCTGATGGGAAAACTGAGATAGTGAACAAATGTTTGGAAGGATATCTCTGTTGCTTTATATCTGATAAACAGACACAATGGGTCAAGTGGTCGCCTCTGTCTGAATGGTGGTATAACACTTTCTTCCATACTACAGCAAAAATGACCCCATTTATGGTACTTTATGGATATCATCCACTTTCCATCACATCATATTTAAAATAAAATTCTAAGGTTCAAGCAGTGGAAGATCACATCGAGCATCAACAACAAGTTCTCAAACTCTTAAAGGATAATCTCACTTTGGCGCAGAATAGAATGAAAGAACAGGCAAATCAAAATCACAGCGAAAGAAGTTTTGATGTAGGTGACTGGGTATGTCTACAATGACAACCATACAAACAAATGTCCCTCAAGTAAGCTAAGAAGTATAATAAATTATCACCAAAATATTATTTTCCGTACAAGGTATTACAAAAGATTGGTACTATGGTATACAAATTGGATCTTCCTGCATCTTCCCGAGTGCACCCAGTTTTCCATGTTTCATGCTTAAAAAAGGTTATAGGGGAGAATATCCCAGCTAAAAAGTTATTTCCAGAACTTGACGAGGAAGGAAAAATCACATTGGAACTTGAAGCAGTCACAAAATCAAGAAATTGACAATTACGAAATCGATCAATTTTAGAGTATCTCATCGAGTGGAAGAACTTACCTGCCGAAGATTCCACATGGGAGGCTGAGAATTTTATATAGAAGCATCTAGAACTACTCAAGCATTGAGGACAACACTTTTTGAAGGAGAGGGGCATGTTAGGTCCCTATACTACTAGTGCAACCCATTATTGTTATTAGTGAAACCCCCTTATTATATTATTGTGCCCTTATAGCCCCCATGTTGTTATTATGATGCCCCATAAAACCCAACTATTGTTATTGTTGTGCCCCTACGATATCATTGTTATGTAGGCTCTAATTGTATTGGGACCCCTTAGACTCCTATATATAGAAAGGAGGTATTGTCATTTGTATCATCCAAGAATTGTTCATTTGTGTAATGTAAAGGAGGTTGCCCCCTCGAAGAGGCTGATTTTGAAGTCGTTGATCTATCTTTTCTATATTTTTGTTCGCAGGTTTCATAACAGGATAATCTAGGGATTTTCTCCCTACCACAGGATGCACCAAGATTGGATAATAAATGAACAAGATATTATGAAATTATTGCACAAATTCTAAAGCTCCAGTGATTGAGAAAATTTAGGAATGTGCTCCTTGTCATTTAATACAAATTCCTAGTGTTGAAAACCAGATCGATTATACGAGGGATTTTTGAGGGGGAAGCTTCCTCCTTTCAAGGAGAATGTTTCCTCATCAGATTGTTTAAGTACCAATTCGAATTGTCCTGTAGGGGCATGTATTTTCTAGTCTTCTTTTGAAGAAAACTTGTTATTTAGCAACTCCACTTTCATTTCTAGCAGGGATGTACTTGGATTTATTCAAATAATGATGTTTGGTGCCATTTTTAGCTTCTAAAGCTTGGTTTCCTTCATAGGACTTTGATTTTCCTTAGGCTTCATCCCAGGAACCTCAGATCCCTCTTGTACAATTTCTTTATTTCCTTTGAATGTCTTTTTCACTTGCATCTCTTATTTCTATATTTACTATCCATGCTTCTTTTGTTGTGGGTCATATTGGCTAAATAATTGAAGTGAGTTATTTTGTAGGTTATTTACAGAGTCACAATCACAATTCATCCTTAGAAGAAATTTCAAAATTCATATTCATCATTGAGCTACTTGGATTGGTTTACTAGTTCACAAATCTAGAATTTCTAGAAGTCCCTTGTAGCAAAATAGTAGTAATTTTCTCCTATTTTTTAGAACATGTTAATGAGCTTCATTTGAGTTTATTCCAATTGTATTGGGTCATAAAAACATTCAAGTTAATAAAAAAATTCACCCCATATCATTTTCATTTGATTAGGTTAGGAATTTGGTAGGTTAACTAGCTCACTAATTCTTGAATTTCTGGTTTTTAGAGTAGTATTTTTCTGCTATTTTGTAGCACGTGTTAATAGGGGTATTTTGGAGTGATTCCACTTGGAATGGAGTCCTAGGACATCTTACTTAATAAAAAAAATTCCCCATGTCGTTTTCATTTGATTTAATTGGACATTCGGCAAGTTATCTCGCTCCTGTAGCAAAACAAGACCTCCTATAGCACCTCCTATAGCACGTGTAAACTTGACCAGATATGTTCCAAAAGATTGGTTTTTGTCCCATATGATTGAATAATGATCCCTAGTATCCAAAAACATGATTTAGTAATACCAAAAACATCTTAATCCTTTCCTCTTCTCCATTTCAATTCACCTCTGGAGTTATGTTTAGTGTACAGATTCACGACTTGAAGAGCATAATGATGATTTTAATGATTACTTTATGAAGCACCTTATGAACTTTGTTGAAAAAATATATCTTGAATATAGTGGTTGAAGAGTGATTTGATTTTGTTTCATACATCTTAAGCTATGGTTTCCATTTCCAACATTGCTATTTCTATTGCATAAACTAGGCTTCCTTTCGACGTACCATTCACACTCTGAAAATAGGTTAATGTTTACATTTCTCACACATTCTTACAAATAGGATTAACATTTACATTCATGCAACATAGAATAGCCTTATCATTTTGCAAAAGTAACTAGTATTTCCTCTCTGCAAAATATTCAATTTCCTTTCCATTTCTGTAATTAGTTTATGCTTGGATTTCATGACATTCACTTGATTGCATCATATGAACGAAGGACACATTTCACATATAGTTCTGACACCTCTTAAGTTTGTACGAACCCCAAGTTGATAATTTAAGTTGGTAGAATTGGGAGTTGCAACATTCTTGTTGCAATAGTGGGGCTCATCAATCTTATTGGATTAAGACCTTGGAAACCAAATAGGTGGAAGTTTATATATACCAGATGAAGTCCCTTTCGAAGTTAGGTGGGCTAATAAGGGGAGTGGAAGTGAGAGCATGTTTAAGGGAATCAAAATACTGTTGAGCTTGGGCATCCAAAAAAATGGAATGTTAGATCAAAGGAATCTAATAAACCTGTGAGCAGTGGTGGCATAGTTAAGAACAAACCGACGAAGAGAGTTGGCTTTGCCTTGGAGGCTTTGTAACTGGCGAGGGGTGCGAGGAGGAGAAAGTTCGAAAATGGCTTGAGCTTTGAGAGGGTCAAGAGTGATGTCATCTTTGGAAACAATGAAGCCCAATAGTCGGCTGACAGGAACACAAAATACACACTTAAGGGGATTTAGACAAATTTTATACTTACGACATCGAAGGAAGATGGTAAACAAATCATGAAGGTACTGTGACCAAATCTTGGAAAAATCAATGAGATCATCTAGATATGCAAGGATAATGTGAGCCAAGTTGTGAGAAAAATTTGACATGGCACACTGAAAAGTGGCCCCACCATTATTTAAATTGAAAGACATGACCCTATAAGAACAATTTCCCCACAGACTAGTGAAGGCGGTTTTAAGTTGATCAAAATGATAGATATATATCTGATTATGTCCATATAATCCATTCATAAAGGAAAGAACCTCATGTCCCACACACTCATCAATGATTTGTTCTATGAAAGGCGTGGGAAAGTTGTCTTTGGGACAATATTTGTTTAGATCGCAAAAGTCCTGCAGACACGAACAGTGCCTTGCTTCTTTAGGAAGGGAACATGATTGGACATCCATGTGGTGTATTCAAAGGGGTAAATGAAACCAAACTTCTTGAGCTTATTGATTTCGATTGCATCACGCTTGGAAGGATGGATAGGCCTTTTATTTTAGCAGACATGAATAGCATCAGGCCAACTATCGATGTGATTTCCAACAATAGCGGGATCAAGTTCGGGCATCTCGGAATAAAACCAGGAGAAACCATCACAAAATTATTTGAATAAATTAGTGTAAGCATACATTTCTTCCGCGGTGCATTGTGCCCCCAAGGTGATATTTTATTTGATCCCTGGTTTATTTGAAATGTCAATTTTGATGGTAGGGGATATTTTATCCATATTTCCTTCTTCAAAATCATTTGGTGTAGAAATGGGATTTTTTAACTATAGGAAGTACCCACAATGGTGCATATCATCCTAAGGATAATTAGTGGTGGTCATGGCTTCGATGTTGTCTTCATTGGAATGAAAGATGGGAGGAAGGGAGGAAGAGAGACCACACTATGAAGAGGAGATACCTGAGGCATCTTCATGAGATACAAGGTATTAGGGCCTAAATCTACCTCAGGCTGAGAAAGACAGGTCTATGGTAACATCAAACCACGCATAACCTGGTAGTTAGCCCTACCAGGTTGGGAGAGGGCTCTCTCCTTGTCAATATCAATGAAAATATGGCAAGCAAGGCTTGAAATGACTGAAATGAATACTAATTTTAGGCTAGGTATGCTTTCTCAGAGGAATTTGATTTGAATTTAATGGTTGGGTTGCTAGATCAGATGGGGAAGGTAGCTTTGGGTGTGGGAAATCAACACAGATTTGCAGAGGTTTCTGTGGGGCGAGGTAGGCAAGTGTCTTAACACTTTGAAATGAGTGTAATGGTGAGTCTAAAGACTGGTGAGGAGTTGGAGAGGGCATGCAATTGTCATGAGTCCTCTTCAAACAGTAGAAAATATGTAGAACTAAATAAACCCCAAGGTAGAGCACTAAAACACCAACGAATTCCACCTTTAAAATTGATTCATTTAGTTATGCAGAAAGAGAGAGATGATGGCATACATAAACATAAGATCAATTGAAATTACAAAGAAGAACACAATGCTAAATCACATTACCACAAGAATCCCACAAAATGCTGCAAAACCCTGGTTTATTTCCTTGCCAAACTGCAGAAGTGATGTACAAAGTAGCTGAATGCATCCACAAGAGTCCAACCTTTTCAAATGATTGAAAAAACACATGATATAGACCTCCAAACCACCTGTGCTATCCATCAGGGGTCTAATCCATGAGAAGAGGGGTGTTCAACCATATTTAAACTAGGAACACAAAAATAGGCAGTGGAATAGCTTGCCTCTAAAACCTAGGAAACTGATTCATTCAACTCTAAACCACCTACAACTGAGGTATCTACCTTATCAAGTCAATTTGTATCATTTTTACATCATAGTACATCAATTTACATCGTTTCACATCATGAATTTGACCATAAGAGAGAAAAAGTCAAACTAGAAGAAAACTAGGCGAAAAACAGAGTTTTTGAGCAAAATTGACACTTTTTCATCCTGTGTGTAACGCCATTTTTTTGTGCGTAGTGATTTTTCCAAACTGCTTTTGGAGGGCTTCCCGAGGTCCAAATCAGGTGTACACTTGCTCGTTGGAAAGCCCTGTGAGTCTACTTTCTGGAACAACTTGAATTTTTTTATTTGGAGTCCATTTTCCCCTCCAAAATTGCAATCTCCCAAGACTGTTTCCTGTGTGGCCAAAAAGTGGTAGAGAGGGCATTGTTTGGGTGTTTTTGTCCCTTTTGGAGGTCCAAAACTTGTCAAAATTTCCTAGTAATTTCTAAGCATGCATAAATTTTCATAAGGAATCCAAAAATGCCAAGTCTTCTTCAAATGGAGGTCCCTATCAAAAGCGAGTGCCGGTGGTGCTACGCACCTACCAGAAAAACCTGTTTTTTCCCTGAAAAATTCAAAAATGTCAAAAAGTTCTCCAAATTTCTTGAAATTTGGCATGAGTGATCTATGTCAGGTGCTATGTTGGGCCAATGAAGCTTCAGCCAAGATTTTGAGCTTATATTTCTCTTTCCTGCTCCTCAAAGTTCTCCTTAACTTGGCTTTTAGGCTTCTTGTTCTTGTTTTACAAATTTTGTTTCCAGCCAAATAATGACGAGCCATGTGGCACAACATTTTTTTCTCCTTGTTGGCCTTTCCCAGGAACTTCTCAAGGTGAATATTGACTCTTTCCAACCATGATTCTCAGTCGGCCTCTATTTCTTGCTCTAGTGAAGTGAGCTTGATTTTCCTCTTCTTTGCCAACTGCCAGTTTTCTCTTATGTTTTGTAGCTCCATGATTGTTTGTTTGTCCTCTAGCTGCTTGTTCCATTGCTCAAGGTAATTAATAATACATTTATCCCTCTCAATGTTAAGTGATAGGCTTTTGATCTTAGTTTCTTGCTCCTTGATGATCTCATCCTTGAGTGAGCCCAAATTAGTTTCCTCGTCCTCAATCAGAATGAAATCCTTGTCTTGGCCTTCAGAAGGCCCTTCATCATGCAATGGTTTCTTTCCTCTGTCCTGTACCTGCTTTGCTGAAGAAGGCAAAGGCCCTTTCACCTCGGGTGAAGATAGCATTTTCCTGTTGTCGGGTGAAGGAAATGAGATCCCTTCCACCCCAAGTGGAGATAATACTCGTTTGGCAGCTGCAATTAATCTCCTTATGTCTTTTTCATAAGTAACAAATACTGGCACTCCTATAGCTTGAGTCTTATGAACCTCTGGCTAATTTGAAGGCCCTCCTTCCTCTTGAAACATTGATGGGGTCACCTGAGGGCCTTTGGAAACCTCATGTGAAATGAATGTATCCCAAGAAATATTTAGCAAGCTCAACTGATGCAAAACAACAATTTTGATCAATGAAAAATGATAAATGCTATTAAACTGTTGAGGAGGAGGTTTCCTTTGCACCAATGTAGCCATCTTCTCAATATTTATGCATATGAAATAGGGGAGGTTCATCATCCTCACTCTAGTAAAGTGCATCAACAATCTAACATGGTAAGTGTACAAGCGAGAAAAACTCCCTTCACAGGTGAAAAATTTGATAATGAGATTCATGAGTGGAGCATAAGTGTCCTGTAGGTATCTGAAAGGAAAGACCCTACTGATTTGCTTTTGATAACTAGCCTTGACATAAGGCTCATAATACTCTTTGCCCACAAGCTCTCCTTTGTTCCACTGTTCACCCACATTTGGAATACCTGTTGCTGTAGCTATGGTTTCAGCTGTCAAAGTGAAGGAAACACCTGCTATGTTCACCTGGCCATTGTGAAGATGAAGGACAAATAGCTTGGCAAGTTCATGGTGGTATTTCACCTTCTCCACCATCTCACAAAACTGGTAGCAAGGCTGATGTTTAAAACATGTTATTGCAAGAGGACAAGCTAGTAACTCTGTGAGTGTGGTGGGCTCCTCCCAGATGTGTTTTCCTCCCTTATGTGGTTTTCTTGGTGAATGAATCTCTTGGGAGGAATCACTCACAGTCTCCTCATCCCTTTCATAAGCTGAATCTGTTTCCATATTTTCCAATGTATGGTGTAAAATGATGAGTATGAAGAGATTTTCTCAAGAGTAGGTGACTGCTGTTTTCTCCTTTGGGATTTGATGAGTGGACTGAAAATATGAGTGGAAAGGAAGGTTTTGATGCTGGCTGTAGGGTTACTAGGGAGTGATAGCGTTTTGGGAATGAAGATTATGGTTTGGGAATAGTGGGAATTAGGTGTAGGGCTTAGGGTTTGGGGATAGGGGATAGGATGAGTGTCAATGAGAGAGGGAAAGGGGAAGAAAATTAGGGAAATGTAGTGGAGAGGGATGGGATATGGAAAAATTGTGCAAGGGATTATAAACAGCAAGAATGACAAAAACCCTACAAAACCCTATACAGTTTTGCAAGACAACTGTGTAGCAATTTAGGGTTTGAATTTTCACCTTTCAAAACACCATCAAGGATGACTAAATCTCTTTTTATGGCAAATGGGAGGGTTTACTTACTTGAAGGGATGGTATTTGCAAAATTTGGAGCTTTAGAAAGTCGATTGAATGAGTTTTGAACTTGGTTGATTGGTGCGCCGTGCCAACACCCAGGTGCATAGCGCCTGGCAGGTGCGCCACACCCGTTAGAAATCCTTTGTAAATCCTGCACCCGGTGCACCGTGCCAATGCCCAGGTGCACCGCGCCAAGGAAAAAACTTGAAATTTGCTGCGATTTGTCCTTTCTCTCCTCAAACACGATTTTCCTCCTGTTCTTTCTTTCCTTTGCACAAAATGATGTCTTCTACACAAATGATCTCTTTATATACAAGTGACTTTAATTTTTCATTTAGAAAACCCACTTTCTAAAGTTTTCTTTTCACTTTGCTTTTTTTTAAAACTCTGTTTTGTAGTTTGGTTCTCTTTTTTGTCATTTGATGGACTCATGCTTGGATTTTCTTGTCTCTTTTGTAGGAGCTGGAGTGCTGGAGTTTGGCAAGATAACCCAGGGTTGCAGATGATGCTTTATTACATATGAAACATTAAAATTACCTAAATTTGTACATGAAAATAGAAAAACTATATTTTCACCTCAAAACAGAGTTTTGAGGTAAAAACCCTTTATGAAGCAAATCATCAGTGAAATTTGTGATTTTATGAACTTATTAAACATCCTCATGTGCCCGCTGACCTCTTATTGAGCTTTTGAAGACCATGGCAGCAAACCCTAGACCTAATGAGACTTGAAAACCCTAAAAATGGCTTTTGCAAATGTAAATGATTGTAAATGACCTGAACTTGTGAAAATATGCTAGCAGGTAAAGACCATGAGGGAAATTTGATAATGAACCACTTCCATCAGTTGATCCATGACCTAATGGAATGCAATTGATTGGATGAGACACCTAAAATGCATGCAAAAAGAGAATTTGATCCCTGATGGAGGGATGAAGATACCGACACTAACACAAGGTTCACATGCACATAGTCAAAAATAGGAGACAAATGACTTGTAGATGTACATCTACTGATGTTGAGACCGAAGTGTTTGATGAATAAGGTTCAATTGAAGCACAATAGGAAATGTCAAGAGAGTGCCTTATCTTTGGGTCCCTTTTTCTGGGCTTTCCCCCCTCACCAGATGCTTTCACAATAGGAGTGGTTTCCTATTGAGGTTGTTGTGGAACTGAGACAAAGGAAGGGGTATGAAAAATAGGTTTAACTAGGGTCAAAGTTGTGTAAAGTTTGAGGCTATAAAGAGGAGTGTTTTCAGGAGGTTCAATGTACCATACTGGGATCCCCAAGGTAATGTTAATTAGACTCAAGATAGCCATAATAGGAGTAGAAAATATTCTTGGTGGCGAGAATAAAAAGGTATCTGACCTAAGGGGTAATGACTTAGGGGAACTACTCCTAGATGGTTAAGACTTGGGGGAATGGTTGTGAAATGAAAAGGACTCTGAGAGATACCAGTAGAAGGAAATGAACCTGGAGAAATTGTCCTTGAAGGTTGGGTTTAGTTTGGAGCAGGAGGCTGCAGAGGGGTTGGCTATCGTGAAGGCATACCAAATCACTCATTGGTAGCCTGTGACACTTGAAGCATGCCAACATTGGACGAGTTAGGATCAAAAGGGGTAGGTGTTGGGCTACAATAAACCCTAAGTAGCATGGAATCTTTATAGGCTATAGGAGATACATTAGTAAGGGAAGTGATAGTCTTATTTCCCATCATTGATGAGATAGTGGTATGAGGAGATGTCTGAGACTGAGGGTCACAGTAAATCAACTGATCGATAGTGACGATATTTCCAATGTGAGGAAAGAAAATTTTACGAAAGACAATGAATGCGGAAACAAACATGGAATAGGTGTAACTACGACCCAAAAAGGTGTTATAATCTAATGTGGCATCAATGACTTTGATATCAATCAAGACAGTCTTGTCGGCAATGATGATGGGATAGTTGCGATACAAATAGAGGGGCTGCGGTGGGTGACCATCCCAAGCAAAGAGAGTTCTAGTAGATGGGGACAGATTAGGAGAACATAGTTTCTTCCAAACACTAGTGACTATCACATAGATGGAGGAGCCTTCGTGTATGATACACCATTGGACTATGTTGGGTTGTGTTATATTCTTTCCATGACTAGTCCACGTAGTTAACTGGGGGGTTAGAAGGGGGGCAAAGCCCCTACTTCGTTGCGCGATTGTTGTTAGCGGGGGGGGGGGGGGGAGGGCGGGGGTCACAGGGGGTTCGAGAGGTGTAGGTAACCCCACTCTATGGGGTTTGGGGCAATGCCCCAGAAAATTTTGGTTTTGGACCCCATGTTAGGTTGGGCAGACCTACCTATGGTATTGTACATGATTTTTCGCACATGGTTTTGGACGCGATGGTTTTCGGTCCATGATTTTGGACGCGATGGTTTTCAGTCCATGGTATTGGATGCTTCGACATGTATAAATATGTATTGTAACATTGAAAGGAACATAATGAAAAATCAAGTTGGTGGTCCTGGTTTTGGGATCCAGGGGAAAATCTTTGTGTATATGTGTTTTATGTGTTATGTTCTTGCATTGTTTATTTTCTATGTTTTAGAATTCGTATATAGGTAATTTTTGTACGGGGTTAAAACCTACAGACTACGACGTTCCTTATGGACATTGGTATTTGAAAGGAAACTGAGGAAGGAATGGGGGGATGTTCCACTTTGTCAATGTCAAACACAATTAGATGATCGTTAGATGGATCCATAGCACCTAAAGCATATAATAGATCTTTCCGTTGGGATGGGCATGTCTGTAGGACTTCCAACATTGACATGGAAACCGGGGATTGTGCCAAGTCATCTACTATGCTATAGGTATGGGCGGCTTTAGAAGGAACAACATTTCGACATAATGGTCCATTAGGGATCTTAGAGGGAACCCCGAATTTAGGTAGAGGGTTATGTAAGGGACCATTTGGTGATGACAGAGGCTCTGTGGAAACATTAGGTTGGGAATTAGTAGCTGACTTTGCAGGGGGCTTGTCATATTGGTGCGACCGAGTTTGGAGGTTTACTTGTTTGGTGATGACTTCGTTGGAATTCGTCATGAGGATCTGGTAATTATTCTGCCCATATTGTGAAGGTTGAGGAGTGACATTACCCTGTGTGGGTTGGGAAACTACATATCCCTAATTGGGAAAAGTATTTGTAAGCACAACCAATTGTGATGAAGAAGGAGGGGAGGAGGTAGAGCAATGGGCTGAGGTCCTCTAGAAACAATTGCTTTATCTTCTTATGCTTGGCGCATCTAAGATAAAAGGGGACACTTGTAAGTCTAATGGCCAAATACTTGCACATGATTTATTGTTATGAAGAGCCTTGTTTTGCTTGGGTTGTCCGACCTATTGCTAGGTTGCAGGATTAGGCTGGTCACCCTAAGAGGCATTAGGTGGTGGACCTTGGTTGCCTTGGTTACCTTGAGATGACTGGTTCTAGAAATCCTTCCCCTTATTCTTTCACTTGGGGTTAGTGGGATTGGTTGAACTCCGCTAAGCATACACTTAACCTTGAGGAGGTGGTTGTTCTTGTGGTAGAGATGGAGGAGGCACAAAAGGTTGGGTCATAGGTGCCAAATGGGCTGGAGCATTTGGTGGTGCATATGGGTCATTTGGTGGTGCATATGGGTAGAAAGGATTCGCGACAACATTTGGATAGCCAGGTGGAGTAATGGATGGACCTGGAATCAACTAATGTGGGTAGGGATATGCATATGTCATTCTTGTACCTTGTTTGACATGTGAAGTATCAGGAGGGGGATAGGTGTAAGAGGAATTGGTTCCCCTTTGGGGTTGACCATAAATCATCAAAGGTGTAGCATATGGTGAAGGCGGAGGGTGGGAGATAGATACATTGATACCGTCAGTGGCATGATATGCCCCCGATACATTAGTAGCATTCGTCTAAGGAAAATCGGGAAAGGAAAATATAAACATATTCTAATTGAGCATAAATTAGGTCATATTTAAAATCTACTTGGAGCTCTTCTTGCTCAGATTGGGGGAAGTGGTAGGAAACATATTTACCTATGGGGGCCAAAATCATTTTAAGGAACCAATCCATATAGACATGGTATTCAAACTAAGGGGTTCTACACATGCTCCTCTTTTTATGCCATTCTTGAACATGGTCAAATGAGCGGGTGACAGAAGTTTGAAAAAAAGAGGTCAAGAGTTCGGTACCAATGTCATATCAGAGGGGTAACTAGAAGTATGACATAAAATATTTGGTGAGAGGTGTGAAGGTGGAATGGGAGGCATGCGTATGGTCCACAAACCACTTGGAAGCAACTCCAGTAAGTGTGTGTTGGAAAATACAAAGATAAATGGAATCTTCAATGATGGAATTAGATGAACACCACATATGAAAAGAGAAAACATGATTTGTGGGGTCTTCTCTAGGATTACCTTCAAAGTTTGGGATGTTGGAAGGAAGTTTGGTAGGCATAACTGGCCAAGTTGGGTCATGGAGAAGAGGATCGTTGATGAGCTGGCTGAAATGTGGAAGGCTCAAACCATCCATATAGGGGAGTAATGGGAGGTTAGTGACCATACCAACAGAGGTTCCTTCTGTGGGGTTATCTTGGTTACCACCTTGGTTTCCCACACCCACATTAGTGCTTGACATGGTGGTGGTATGGGGTTGGGAAGACACAAAATCAAAGGAAGAATTGGAAGAACCAACAGAACTAGATTCAGAATGAGGACTCAATGGAGGACTAGGAGGATGAAATCTAACTCGACGAGGAGGAGTAATATGTCCTAAAGGAAACTGGTGGCAAAAGACATGAAGTCTTCATGACAAACACCTAGGGGGAATAGTGATTTCAAGACAAAGATGAATTAATGGACTAGAAGGTGACAATAGGAAAAAGAGAGCAACAAACAACAAGAAAACACCTAATGCAATGGTGCCAAGTGTAAACTAACTATATTAATATGCTACTCTAATTCAAGCAAACATGTCCTATCAAAGAAGAAATGACCTCTAGCCTATAAGTGATCTAAATCATCAAACAAGTCCTATATATACTATTTCAGATGACCTTCCAAAAGACTTCTTACTTGACGGAATCCGATCCCCGCAAGCAGAGAAAGGTGGGGTAGAGAACCAACTGATGCCCACAACCATTCCTATAGGGTGTTTTTCTATGGTTGGTCACTAAGGTTACCTTTATCTGATGGGGGTGGTTGAGTCTATAGCTTCTTGGTGATCAACCAATACACGAGATTCCACGCCATAGGTTGGGTAGCCCCAAGGAGAACCGCTCACATGATGACCTAGCCTAATTCCCTGTGAATCGGGTTTCTAACACACTCTTACATTGGAATGTGGGGTGGTGAAGGATTTTAAGCTCCCTAATAGATCAACTTATATGTATCAATGTAAGTGATCGATGGGTGTTATTAGAAGCCTATCCTATCCGTCCTACACCTAACTACACATATTGTTTTGGCCCTACCACCCAATTGGGTTTAATCTATGTATGTTGAATCATTAAGGTGTAGTGTTTTAAGTCTTAGCTTGGTAGTGTTAACCAAGCTCACGTTCGCTTAGGGTGTGTGTATGTGAAAATGATGTATCAATTCGATGAGTTAATTGAGCATGTTTTATGATGCCATGTGTTGCTAAAAATAAAGTGTTGAAAAACTGTAAATAATGTTGAAAATGGACCATAAAATGAACAACAAATCCAAGCACACAAAGCCCCAACCAAGAAGGCTATGAAGCAGCTAAAAAAAGAGGTGGAGAACAAGCTACTCAAAGACACACAAATGACCAAAAGATATAATGTCTAAGGTACTAGGATCTAAAGGCATAAGGCTGTTGAAAATTGTGCAGACAATCAACACAAATCAGAGGTGAAAATTTTGAAAAAGGATAAGAAAGAAGCTCTAAAAACCTAGGACACACAAGGGGATCCTAAGGGCTAAGGCAACAACAAACTTGAAAGGGAGTAACATGGTCAAGAAACCTATCTAAAAGGGTTGTAAAATAGTACAAAACCTTAGAAATCAATGGCTGAAAGTGTTATACCTTAGATTCCTCAACTCAACAAATATCTTCCTAAATGATGGAGGTGTACTCTAAACCCTGGGGGGATTTTTCCTTCCTTAATGAGAAATTACTAAGAGAGTATAGGCCTATGGGTGACTCAGGAAATAATAGAAACCCTTCCCAGTACACATGAAACACAGTCATCAAATCTAGAAAATTCTGAACTTTTTTTTTATTATTTTTTTTTATTATTTTTTTTATGAAAAATGAAAAAATACGGAAACTAACATGAAAAGTGTGTTGGAATGCAGAAAAATGCCTGAAAAGTACATTGTAAAATGCAAAAAAGAGGCCTGAAAAGTACATTGTAGAATGAAAGAAAGAGGCCAAAAAGTGTGTTTTTCTCCCACAACTCTTGCTCGATAGATATCACCTCGATTGTGTTGTCTCTTGCTCGACTGGTACCGGTGACATGCAGAAAGATGTAGAAAACCAACAAAAACCAAAATTTTTCCAGAAAACAAAGGAGATCTAAAATTGGAAATTGAGAGGCTAAAAATAGCAAGAAAAAACATAGAAGAGCACTGAAATGACAATCAGCAAGGATTTGAATTACTACACTAGTGGAGTCGCCATTTGTTAGTATGAAAAATCTTAGTATGTGTACCAAAAATGCTTCACTTAAGTCGTTGGTGACAAGTGACCATAACAATAAGATGTGGCCACTATGATGCTCTATATTTGCAATAAAACATGATAAAACCCTGCAATAAAATATCTGATGCAAGCCCAAAATATAAAGCAATAGAAAAAAGAAGTGTAATAACACAATAGAAGTCCTTAAATGAATTATAATTTTATTGAAACACCTGGTGAATAAAATTTACAACATGGGTCTGAAAATACCGCTCCATGGGATAGGTCCTTTTGATGTCCTTATGCTTCAACTATCTTGTTCTTCTCTCTCAAATATGTAGAAAAAACCCAAAAAAAAGATGGAACTCAAGTGGGAGCTAAAATGTTGTGAGATGATAATGGTGACGATGATAATGATCATGCTCAAGAATGAATGGAAAACCCTCTTATTTATAACAAAGTATTAGACTAAATTAGGAATTGAGAAATAAGAAACTATTATTGACCAAATCAAAATCTAGTTGTTAGGAAGACGTTATTATATTTTTTGGAGAGGGAAAAGATATTCAAAATAGTCAAATATCTTTATTTAGAAAATTGTTGAAGTAATTAACAAATAAAATGATTAATTAATCACTTTGTAAGGATTAAGAAAAATGTGAATTTGAAATAATTATTAAATAATGGTTTAACAATTATTCCAAAAATAAGAATAAGGAATAATATATAAATAGTGATTTATTTAATTATTCAATGTGATTTGGTAAAACATATTAACAAATAATTATCATAAACTGATTTAATTATTATTTCTAGAGAAAATTAAATGAATAATGATTTATTCAATTATTCTCATGGAGTTTTTTTTACTTTAAACAAAAATAATTTAATAAAAATAGTTTATTAAATTATTTCCTATGGTGAAAGTGATTTTACTACTGTAAAATTAATCATACATGGTGTATTTTGATCCACCTAGTCAGAAATGACTAGGTGATCATTTTTTAGGTGATGAAAGATTGGCCCCTAACATACAAGCGCGAGAAGAAAATCGTATGAACGAAATACGTTGTAGGTTCCACTTCGATGAGACACCAAAGAGGGGAGAGAGAGAGAGAGAGAGAGAGAGAGAGAGAGAGAGCTGATGTGATGCAAGGAAGGACGAGGAATGGAGAGGGTGAGACCCACTAAGCTGATATAATTCTCCTATTATTTTGGAGTACATGATCCCAAATGAGACGCTGGAGGCATATCCATACCCACTGAGATAATTAAGTACAAATAATAATTGTGTACCCAACAATGTGGGACTGAGCTACAAAGTACATGATATGTTGGCATCAATGGAGCAAATGTAATACAATAATACAACGAGTCCCTTATGCATAATGTGCCTAGAAAACAAAGGCCAATACTGAATACAATAACATTTGAGTACATGAGATAACATGCCCCTCAAGTTGATATGGTGAGCGGGAATCACAACCAAAGAAGCCGTGCTGTAAAGGAAAGGGATTTGAAGATCTGAATGGATCATCTGAATGAAACATGCATGTTATGGGCACTGTAAGGAGTGGGAACCGAGCCATCCAAATCTATGGAACTCCATTTGAGGCTGGTTAAGTGGGGGGCTACCTAAAGGGCCACCCCCTGATGAGATTTGGAACATATCACACACACCTGAGAAATACTGGTACAATCTGCTGGATCACTAGACCATCAAGTGTACAATTTTTGATTATGCGATAATGAGTTGGAATTGAGGACACGAGAAACAACCAAGTCAAAGGGCAATGGTGATTCCATTTACTTGATCCAAGGAACCAAACAACAATGAAAGAAGGAACCAAGGTACACTGCCCTCTAAACCACTCTCCTGGAATAAATGTGCTGAAGTCGAAAAAAGAGGGGCTTGCCAGAGGTAAGGCAATGAGGATTCCTCAACAAAGGCATGAGGGTCATAACAATGTGATTGATGGACGAACACGAAGGATGATGATTCAAGGATACAATATGAGAGGAGGAATGATGACTTCCCTTGTCAGAGCATGATATGTATGGTTGACGTGGAAATGAATGACTTTATTCCATAGGGGATGGTTAATTACTTAGACAAAGACTTTTCAAAGATGGAGTAGTATAGCTGGAGGCCAAATATGAGAAAAATGAGATGAATGCAACACGAAGATGGATGATATATTGTAACAGGACTCAAGGGGACCTAGGATATCCTCCTCAGATGCAAGGGTGACTCATCTTTGATGCTATGAACAAGGGTGAATCGATGAAGCTGCTACCTAGAGGAGGCCCAAATTGGACTATAAAGTGAAAAATTGTTTACTCATGACGAAAATCAAAACGTGGTTTGACCAATGCAAAGGTAAAGTGGTACTAGAGTATAGGCGGTTTTTATGAAGAAATTTGATTTTAATAAGTGGAAAAGTGAAATCTCATGGAAAAAATGGCTTCCTAGGAAGTGTGAAATCACAAAAAAAAAGAACCATTATAGATCTCGGTCAGAGCTTTCCAATAGTGCCGATGATTCATCAAATCAAGCTATGGTTTGGTTAGAATGGGCGACATAAAAACTAGGGGTTTTCCTATAAAAGGGATTCTTTTCCCCAAATCCAATTCATTTGCATAGTGAGTTGTTCGAGAATTTGGAGAGAATGAGAAGGACCTTAATCTTGAGGGGATCATAACAGACAAGCTGACCATGAGAATTTGGATCTGTGAGTTACAGGTAGATGACCTAACCTTACTCATCAATTTCATGGATGATACTTTCAGGTTATGGTTTCAGCTTAGTGGGGGAACCCCTACAAGATTTCTAACCTTTGGGGTGGTTGCGGAGATACATCCAATGCTACCTTATGGGAGGAATATAGGGGAGTTTCTGGAGCATCATTGTGTATTGGGTGCTTGTACAATGGATATAGCCATCTAGATTTATGACATGGAGAGACTTGAGGCACGGTCTATAGCCACAACAATGATGCAAATTTTGGGTAATCATGCCTTTCATCACATCACTGGGGGGGAATATGATGCTTCTAGAGAGTGTACTGGTAGGGACCTACTATGGGTGGGCTCAAACGATGCTGTCATCGTTGAAATGATAATTGGGACTATGCAAGTGATGGACCAATCATAACTATTCATTTCAGACAATTGTATGATCATTCTTCATTGAGAACATCCCTACCATTCATCCACATGTACAAATTCGTAATGGGGGCCTGCAGGAGCCCAAGATGTGCCACTAGGGGCAACTACTGCGGCGAGGTGGAGGAGGGGAGTCAGATGGGTGTTCTGACCTGAGTTATTCACTCATTGGGACCAAATGCCACTATAAATAAATGAGTATCCATATAGTGGAATGAACTACTAGGGAGATCTTGACTTACCACTCCAACTAGGATGAGCATGGGGTCCATATGGTAAGTGATAGTTGCTATATTTTGGTCACATGAATATTTTAGAAAATATATGTTTGTGGTAGTGATTTTGATACTTGTAGTATGTAGATATATCACCGGTGAGGCCAACAGGTTACGCAGGACAAACCGCATCATCTGGGGTTGCAAATCATAGAGGTTTGACATCACAACAAAGATAAGATAATGATGCGCTACTGGAGGATCCCTGACATAAGTTGAACTTTCTAATGACGAGGGTGACAAAACACATATGGCATGAGCTAGAAGATCATTATATAGATGTGTGAACTGGGCTTCCCTCTGAATGGTGAGGTATCACGAGGTGCATAGCAATGACCGGTCATGCAGTTTGAGACTGATGGGTGGGTAGAATGGAGCCACTGGCATGGGATCCACCAGACGAAAGTTATTAGGCATAGGGACATGTGGGACCCTAATTTTGTAAATAACATGATATGGGCATGTTGGATATATTTAAAGTAGTGGACTCAAACACTATATTTTGGATGTTATGATACATAATATGGTTATGCATCTTTTGTGACAATTGTGGTTTGCCATATGTTTATGCTATGGATGTCTTCTTGTATATGCATGTGATAAATGCAAATCTAGAATGTTATTGGCAATGGTATCTACATAGTTATTTTGTCCTCTAGGAACATGACTGAATGTAATGGATTCAAATTCACGTGCCAAAAGCTTAACACATAGATATTTTCTAAATTGGATAAGATTACACACATGATAAATGTTGTTCAATTGCTTGAAAAGTAGCAAGGAATCAAGACAAACATGAAGGTGAAGGATGTGATGATCAAGGGCATTGACTAAAAAGCTTACCATTGCATCATATTCGACCTGATTATTGGTGGAAGATCTAATGCAGACAACATTGGAGTGAACTAATGAATGAAAAGGGGTGAAAATGGCCCAAGCTACTGAGTCTAGATTCTTGGAGAAGCAACTCCCAAAATTGGCATAACCGATATGAGGTGTGGATGATCGATCCATCTGAAATATGCAAGAAGAAAATGAATGAGTTGATGTGGGATTCAAGCTATCTAAATACATAAATAAAAAAGGACATGCATTTCGATGAGAAATTTTATGGGTAAAATTTCTTTAGGTAGAATGCATTGCGAGGGTTAGGAAGGATTTGACCTTCTGGACCCTCTAAAAGGTTTAACCCCTTTCCCAAACATTTAAAAATGATGTAAGGATTGAGCCATAATGGTTCAAACTTCCCATGCCCTAATACATCATGATCTTGGTCATAGATGATAACAAGATCGCCTTCATGAAAGGTACAAGGGTGGAATTTACAGTCATATTGAGATTTGATGAGATTTTTATCCGCTTCAATGATTTGCAATGCAACACAACGATCCTCATTGGGTGTTCGGGAGGATTTCAACAACAAGGTGGAGGGAGGGGGGGATTTCACATGCGATTGGTAAGACTGTCTCCTGTCCAAAAACAAGGTGGAAAGGAGTGAACTCGGTGGTGGTTTTTAAAAAGGTTCTATAGGCCCATAATGCAAGGAAGAGAATAAGGTGCCAATTGGTCTTGTGCTTATTCACCATTTGTTGAAGCGTAGTTTTAAGAATATAATTGACAAATTCAACTTGGCCATTGCCTTGGGGGTAATAAGATGATGAATATTGGTGTTCAAATCCCAATAGTGAGGATAGCTCACATCAAATCTCATCTTCAAATTGTCAGCCATGGTCGGAAACCAATTTCTTCAGAACCTCAAATCGAGTGATAACATGGTTAAAGAAGAACAAGGCTGCAGTAGTTGCGGTGTTATTGAACGTGGGCATGTCTTCCACCCATTTGGTGAAATAGTTGATGATTATTATGATAATATATTTATGGTTATTAGTAGATAGGGGTCGACACTCCTTAAAGTCAATAAACCATTTACATAAAGGATCGATTGCGATGGCAGGATGGAGGGGAGTAGGTGGAGCTCGAGCCTTAGGGGCATATAATTGACAATTGGGGCAATTTTTGACTGCCTCAATGCAATCGCTAAAGAGAGAAGGCCAAAAGTATCCATCACACATGAATTTTTGGGCAGTGGCCATTCTAAAGAGATGACCACCACAAGCGTCACTGTGACAAGCACTAAGAACTTGCTCATATTTAACATGGGTGAGACAATGATGATGGGAAATTTCAACACTGCGATGATAAATATCGTCACTGATGAGGAGATAATGAGGGGCTTTACATGGAATACGTCATCGATCATAACAATTAAGATGCGGGTGAATTTATGGGTTTGCAAATAGGTAAGGATGTCACCATACCAATGATCATTCGATGTTATAACGAACAAGTGATTGTTTTGAAGGTCATCATTTATTGATGGATCTGGTGCACCAAAAATTCAGAAATGGTTTCACCAAGGGCTAAACTTTTCTTACTCTTGGGTGTGACAAATTCTAGATCGAATTCTTAAAGGATAATGATCCAACATGCATACTTCCCATTTATGATCAGTCAACTAAACAAGAAGGCTATGGGGTTGGTATTATTCACAACTTTGGTGGTACATGTAATGATATAATGACAAAGTTTTTGAATGGAGAACACAACAACGAACACCAACTTTTATTCATGGGAATAGGACATAGGGGTACTATTAAGGTTCTTATGGACATAATAGATGACATGCTCATTTCCAAAACCATCTTTCGAGGGCCTCCAAATGAGAAATAAATTAAGGCCCATCTTACCATCCTTCAAGACATTAAACCTCACTTTTTGCATTAGATGACACATTTTTAACTTTAATATGTCCATTATGATGGTTTAGAGATAATTACATATTTGTGCCTAATATTATTTATTTTTGTAAAATATTGTGAGAATATTGGGCGGATTTTGAAGATTTGGAGGAGGAAATAATCTAGGGACTTACTCCTCACTATAGGATGGACCAAGATTTGAACATAAATGAACAAAATATTATGAAATTGATGCGCAAATTCTGGAGCTCTAGTGATTGAGAAAATCTAGGAATGTGATCCCTCTCATTTAATGTAGATTCCTAGTGTTGAGAACCAAATCCACTATTTGAGGTATTTTGGAGGGGAAAGCTTCCTCCTTTCAAGGAGAATGCTTCATCATAAGTTTGTGCAAGTACCAATTCGAATTGTCCCATCAGGGGCATGTATTTATTAGTCTTCTTGTGGAGAAAAGTTGTTATTTAGCAGCTCCATTTTCATTTTTAGCAGGGATGTACTTGGATTGATTCAAATAATGAATTTTGGTGCCATTTTTAGTTTCTAAAGCTTGGTTTCCTTATTAGGAATCCAATTTTCCTTGGGCTTGGCCATCCTAGGAGCGTTAGAGCCCTCTTGTAAAATTTATTTATTTCCTTTGAATATCTTTTTCACTTGCATCTCTTATTTCAATATTTACTATTCATGCTTCTTTTGTTGTAGGTCACATTGGTTAAATGATTGAAGTGAGATATTTTACAGGTTATTTATAGAGTCACAAGCATTATGCATCCTTATAACAACTAAAGAAAGTCATATTCATCATTGAGCTACTTGGATTGGTTTACTAGTTCACAAATCTAGAATTTCTGGAAGTCCCCTGTAGCCAAATAATAGTAATTTCTGCTATTTTTTAGAATGTGCCAATGATCTTCATTTGAGTTTATTCCACTTGTATTGGGTCATAAAAAGATTGAAGTTAATAGAAAATTTTTTCCCCATATAATTTTCACTTGATTAGGTTAGGAATTTGGTAGGTTAACTATCTCCTATCTCATTAGTTTTTGAATTTTCAGTTTTTAGAGTAGTAATTTTCTATTATTTTTTAGCACGTGTTAACAGGGGTATTTTGGAGTAATTCCACTTGGAAAAAATTCCTAGGACATCATACTTAATAAAAACAAATTTCCCATGTAATTTTCATTTGATTTAGTTGGGAATTCAACAAGTTATCTCACTCATATAGCATAACAGGACCTCCTGTAGCACCTCACCTAGCACTCCTGTAACAGGTGTAAACTTGACCAGATCTACTCCAGAAGCTTGATTTTTGTCCCTTATGCTTGAATAATGACCCTTAGGCTCCAAAAACATGATTGAGTATGACAGAAAACCTCTTAAGCCTTGCCTCTTCTCCATTGCAATTCACCTCTCCGGTTATGGTTTGTGGACAGATTCATGACTTGAAGAGCATAATGATGATTTTCATGATTATTTTATGAAGAACCTTACGAAATTTGTTTAGAAGATCTACCTTGAATGCAGTGATTGAAGAGTGATTAATTTTTTTCATACATCTTAAGCTATGGTTTACATTTCCAACATTTCTATTTCTATTGCATAGACTAGGATTCCTTTTGAGGTAACATTCGCACTTTTCAAATAGGTTAATGTTTACCTATCTACAAATAGGAATAATATTTACATTCATTCAAAGTATAATAGCATTTCCTTTTTGCAAAAGTAACTAGGATTTCCTCTCTGCAAAAGTAATTAGGTTTCCTTTCCATTTCTGCAATTAGTTTAGGCTTGGACTTCATGGCATTCACTTCATTGCATAATATCAATGAAATAAGGACACATTGCACGCTGCACATATAGTGTTAACACCTCTTATGTTTGTACGAACCATGTGTTGATAATTTAAGTTGGTAGCTTTGGGAGTTGAAACATTCTTGTTGCAATACTGGGGCTCATCAATCTTCTTGGATTAAGACCCTGGCAACTGAATAGGTGGAAGTTGAGGTATACAAGATGAAGTCCCTTTCGAAGTTAGGTGGTCTAATCAAGGGAGTGGAAGTGACATCACATTTGAGGGCATCAAAATACTATTGATCTTGGTAATCCAAAATGAATGGAATGTTAGATCGAAGGAATCTAAGAAATCCATGAGTAGTGGTGGCATAGTCAGGAACAAACCGATGAAGAAATTTGGCTTTGCCTTGGAGGCTTTGTAACTAGCGAAGGGTGCGAGGAGGAGGAAGTTTCAAAATGGATTGAACTTTAAGAAGGTCAAGTGTGATTCTATCTTTGGACAAAATTAAGTCTAATAGTCAGCCGTGTTATCACTCAGATTTTCCTTGAAGTTGTCAGAAGAAGGAAAGGGGTCCGAGATAACCACAAACCAACTTTCAAGTATAGAATCTAGCGAATCTGTACTCAGAGAGGGCTCTCTCTTTATGATTTAGCTTTGTTTATAGGATATTAGGCTAGTTATGAAAGCTTGGGGTGTTTTGAGTTTGTTTGGTGGTGGAATTTAGGAGCGGATGGGAAGAACAAGGTATTTCAGGCCATTGGGCTATGGAGTCAACTGAAGATGGCTTAACTAGATCAGGTTGATTCAACAAAGGAGGTCTTCACAGGGAAAGATAGCTAAACAAGAGACAAATGGTAACTTGAAAGGGTGAAATGGTCTTGAAAATGAGGAAGGGCAATTAAGAATCTTTTAACAAAGTTCAAGATGAGGGAAAGTGGGTGATCATTAACAAAAAGTAACTAAGAATTTCTTGTTAAATGGCTACAATGATAAACTAAGAAGTAGGGAGCCGTTAATAATTCCCTACCTATGATAGCTTAGAAGAAAACATTTAGAATATAAACGATTTTAAAGACAGAATGAAGTAAAGCACTTTCCGAAATATACTTTTTTTATTTATTATTCAGATATGAAACACATGTGAAATATTTAAACTAGAAAACTATAAAAACACGAGATATAGAATACTTATTTGTCCCTCGTTTGACACATGAATCCTCTAAAAGTCCTTTGCTTTATTACTTTGTCCATCCAACCATACAATAGTTGTTCAACACCACTTCTATTCCAAAATAGAGAGTCTACAGAAATGTCTAAGAATCCACCCTAAGTACTTCAAATGAGGAAGTACTTATACAAAAATTTACAACAAAATATCTCCTAACTGAGAGATATATATTCTAGGAAGGCTAAATATGTTTTACATAAAAGTAGAGACAAATGGTATCGAAGATAGAAACTGAAAGTGAACTGCTGGCTTGCTGTCCATGTTTTTGTTGAATGAGCTGGAGGCAGGCCCTATGATTTTGCTTCTTGCTATCTTGCTCGTAATTCTATGCTGACTGATTGTTTTCATCTTTTCACTGATACTCTTTTACCTCTAACTGATACTCTTTATCTGCTTTATCATCATTAACCTTCTTTTACCAAAATTGACTATGGTAAATTCTTCAATTTTATTTTTGCCAAGGTAATGTCTGTCACATCTGTCCACCAGTCATCCCTTGGTATCCTGGTCCTTGTTAGTTTTCTGTAGATTTCATAAGCCTCTGTGTATTTTACAAAATTTGGCTGTACTGGAAACAAATGTTTCAATTCATGCTCAACATAAAAAAGGTTCTCTAGACTATCATAGAGAACTCTTCCTGTAGGTAATGCCTTGGGTGCAGATGAATTGACTTGGTTGTTTTCATATTGATCCAATTTGTCGATATAATCCTCATCGCTCATTAACTTATCATTGATGACTAAAGGACATGGAAGTCCTTTACTCTGTAAGATGCCAAACTTTTCCATAAATTCATCTATATCCTCCTACATATTCTGACATTCTCTTTCCAGGTTCTGCATCATAGTCATTTTGGTTAGACTTTCTTGATTTCTAGGATGGTTCCAGTTCTATCCTCGATATTTAGCAGTTCCAATTGATGCCCGTTTCTATTGTTCAAAAAGTTTATTAACCTGATAGCTTCTTTAGGCTTCCCTCCCAGCTCTTCCTTGGTTTTTGAAATCTCTTGAAGAGCAAATTTGACTAGGTCAATCTATTCAAAAATGATTTGTATTGATGACCAAATATCATTGATTGATTGAGTGATGTTGGTCCATAATATTTTCTTGATATTTGTTAAAGGCTTTTCAAATGTGATATCCTTTTCCAATGTTTTTACTTGTTGAGCCAAGCTTTTGTTTTTCCTCACTTCAACAAAATTGATTTTAGACACATCATACTTTTGTTCTAAGGTAATGAATTTCTCCTTTACCTTATGGAGTTCAGTGACTTGGAGCTTCATTTCCTCCATGGATTTGATTAAATCTTCTGTGCTTTGACTGGAAGTTCCTGCTTGTGTTGTACATGTTACTTCAATGGTTTCAGGAGTTGCCAAAGGGACATTTGGTGCAAGATCTGTTGCAAGTGTAGAAGGGACTGTTGTAGAAACTACTGGTACTACATTTTGAGGCTGCGAGGTCAACTCACTCTGCCTGCTTTGTAGTGTTTTCTCTAATTCCTGCTCTGTCTCCCTTAATTGTTCATTTTTCTTGAGGACTAAGTCCATAAGCTCTTCTTCATTCTTCTTTTCAATTACTTTAGCAGTCTGTGGATGCATAAGTGGTGGAAACTTTAACTGCTTTCTCAAGGCAACTATATCTTCATTTTTCTTTTTTGTTAGGGCCTCTGTAGCTTTGACATCCTTTGGGTTATGGCCCAATCCAATAATCAAATCCTCCAGTGATTTGATTCTGTTGTCCTTTGCTTATGAGGAGGCTCTTTCTAACTGCAATTGAGCCGTGGTATTGTTAAGTGAATTCTCCAATCTATGTGCCATCATGGCCTTAATTGTCAATTTTGAATAAACCATTTCCCTTGTCTTCTTATGCAATTCTATTTGATCTATGGGGTGAATGTCTTTGGCTAAGACCTCAAAATTAGTTTTGTGGTAGTCTGCAAGTGATTCGGGCTACTGTACTTTAGGCTTTAAAAGCCTCATTTGCATTTTTCCTTCCTTGATGTCATAAGCTGACATCAACCTAGTTTAACTGGTAGGAGCCATCTTCAAATATTGAGTGTAAGCTTGGGCCTTTAGCTGTTCATTTTCGGCCTTTATTTCCTTGAATTTTTCTTTGATGTCTAAGGTCTTGTTAGATGAAGACTTGAAAGATGAAACTTTAGTACTTTGTTGTCTTTCAAGTCTCTGTCTTTGTGAGCTAGAAGGTGTCCCACCTACTGGGAAAGTATGCAGACTGTCTCCACCTTCTTTCCTCAAACTTCCTATTGTTTCTTCAAAAAATTCCTCTTCTGAGTGTGGATTTAGCTTGTGCCTCTTAGCACCAGGCTAGTCTGAAGGACCACTGGTAGGGCTAGTTACTTCCCTGTTTCTTTTTAAGTTCTTTTCCTCATTCAGAGGAGTCTACAAAACTGGGGGGTCTCCCATATTAATCTGAGCTGGATGGGTCTATGGTTGAGCCTGTTATTCAAATATTTTAGGCTGCTTTGACATGTCTGATTGCCCTAATGCTGGAGTATTGGTTCCTTATTCTTTTTTCTGTGATGATTTTGCAAGGGGTGCACTAGTTTCCTAGGAGTGCCTTTGAGAAGTATCTACTATAGAGGCACTAGTTCCTGGTGTTGGCTTTTGAGAAGTTCCAACTGGTACCTGTTCAAAAGAGTCCAGGTCAAGTCTTTTTTTCTAGGTCTTTCATCACATTATCTACATTGACCTGATCACTATCCATCTCAACTAAAGTTCCTTCCCTCCATTCACCCATATTAGCATATTGCCCTATTTCAGGGATTCTGTGATGAAAATATGGTGATAACTTATTTTTCATTCTTCTATCACAAATGAAACTGTGTGGATCATATCTCCAACCAAAACTTTTATTTAATTTCATGTGTTCTAGGATTTCTTCTACCGCTTTGCCTGCTTCTCTATTATTGCAGAAAAATAGGCCTAGGTGATCCTTGATTCTCAACTGTGCTTTCTTCTTGGCCCTGGTAAAGTGAATTTGATCCGAGTTTATCATTTGTCTATAATACTCCAATGCAAACAACCTCATAGGAACATATTTTGGTAGTTTGAATGAAGGAAGCTCACAACCATATGTCCTGATCTCTGTGTGATTTTGGTACAAGTACCAGTGACCTACCTTGTACTGTTTAGATAACTGAAGGATTCTTTTGATTTCATCACTAATCCTAGGAGGAGGATTTCTTGTCAGCATCATGGTCACTGGGTGGACAAACTCGTCAATGAATTCATTATATGAATAAGGGCAAGCAAATGAATGGTGGAAAATAGAAGTCCAAAAAATGACTGATTTGGGGTTACCCTTTGTATCAAGTTTATTTACAGAAAATGGGAACTTGTCAGACTGATAGAAGAGGAGAAGGTGATAGATGAATGTGGAATACTTGAACACTTTTTCATTTTCCAGCCTCATGAACTGGTCATGGATTTTCTAAGCAATAAATGCAACATAGTTGTACTTGACAACAAGAGGCTGACCAGGGGTAAAGATAGACATCAAAGCTAGGGTCAATTCATCCACATACTCACTAGTATTGAAACCCATGACTGCAACTATCATATCAACTGTAGTTTTGCCTGTCTTTGTGAAGAAAACTGACAAATAAGGAGGGGGATTTTTGGGTTGATGCTGCTTATCTATGAAATTATGGCAAAGGCGATTGAGTTCAGATTGGGACAATTTAGATGATTTCTCAAGAAAATATCCAAGAGAAATGGGGGTGAGGTCTTGACTAGGATGAAACTGGAGCATCTCATTGATTGAGTCTGCAGTAATTGTGAAGAGAATAGTTTGATTGGGGGACATTACTGCTCTGAGATTGGGATCGTAATTGGCATGACACTGATGGATAATGTCAGGGAAAATGCGCACTGAGTGGAGAAAATACATTGGGAGATTTGATTCCCATAGTCATAGGGTATCATAGCCATTCAAGTGATTGTCCCGGCATTGGAAAAATACTTTAAGGTAGTCTTTATCAATATCCAAGTCTTTTATTTGAAAATATTTATCTGCTAAGGGTAGATAATCTAAATCACGGTGAGGGGTAGTGATAGGTGCTACATTGAGGGCCACGGGGGTTTCCATTCCTGGTTCTTGTGGATTCAGATAGGAAACTGGGGTTTTTATGTGAAATTGGTGAAACAAAGGGTCTTGGGAAACTTGATTTCTAAATGTAGCAACTGATTTTTAGTGAAATTTGGGTTTTTTTCCAGTTAAATGCAAAGAAAGCAAGTATTTATCGGGTTTCTGGATGGAAACTGGTAAATATTCGTTTTTAGTGATGGGCAATGGAATGCAGGTGCACTGGGTGTGAATGGTGGACTTGGAGCGGCGTCGACTGCAAGTTTAAGGGTGGCTGACGGTTGGGTGCACGAGTTGGTCGATTTCAACCTTCAGGTTGCTGCATGCGTGCGCTTTTCGAAGATAAGGACGAAAACTGATTAACTTTGTTTTTTTATGCAAAGTCAACTTTTGGTGGGTTCGGGATTTGGACAAGTGGTGTCAGCGGGAGAATGATTTGACATTTTGTTGGTAGCGGGAGGCAATAAGCGATTTTCATCACACCGCTAGTGGAGGGGAGGTGGTATTTGGGCACGACTGTGCAATTCCACACGATTAGTGACACGTGGCGATGGCACTGTTCAGAAAACCGCTCGCCATCACGCGCTAAAGTTCGGTCATGCAGGGCCGTGTGATATGCGCGACAACCATCAGATCTGAGGGATTCGATTGGATGGCTATCGAGGAGGTGAAGTGGCTGAAAGTTAATGGAAGGCGGGCCCAACATAATTAAAGGTTTTTTAATTACATTGGCGGCGACGGGATTGGTTGCTGAGTTATTAAGTAATCCTCACTTAATATGGCAGGGTCGGGGTTCTTAATTAGTTACAGTTTAACTAATTAATCCCATTTATTAACTCTATTATGGTTATATTTAACCGAGGGGTGGGATATATAAGAATTTGGGGTTTTCACATTTTTATAATAATACGGGAGTGGGTAATTTTTTATAGGGGAATTACTTAATAATATGAATTAGTAGTTAATATGAATTTATGAAATGCATGCTAAGTTTAGAACATTTTGATGTATATTAAAACTTAGGCTAAGTGAACATGAGGGTTTATATAGAAATTGTTTTTATTAAGGAAATGAATAACTTATGAAGGGGTGTGATCATTGATGAATGGGCTTAAGTGTTTAGGTATTATAGATTATTGGGCCAAGGGTTCGGTCCCTCCAAAAGTCAGAGAAATGCTATGAGCCCCTCTAATTTGATAGATAGCTTTGCACTTAGGGGAAATTAGTGAAAATTTAGGGGAAATGAGTAGGGAATTTAATTATTTTTGACTTTGCTTGCTTGATGTGACTTCCATGTGATACATGCCATTTCCATTGTGATGAAAGTGAAAGATTTACACATTTAGACTTATCATTCACCACATATTATTCTGCAACCATCATCTACTTACCCTACCTACTTAACCTAGCATTTTCACTTCTTTATTAGGGTGCACTTAGACTGACAAACCCTTATCAAACTTTATTTTCTTTTACATGGTGATGCATATCTAAGTCTACACTTATTACATCCAAGGGCTTAGATTAAATTGTTGACCTCCTTTTATTCACTCTACCTATCTATTTATCTGCCAAGATTACATTGTTTGGTCATATCTTTATTCTCTTTTTCTATAACATGAAATTGAAAATATGAACTAGCCAAGCTTAAACTGTTTGACTATTCATGAATTGTGGCATAAGTGACAAGCTGCACACAATTTTTATTATACAAAAGTAAACAAGTAGTGGCATTTAGACTTAAACACTTTCATGGTTTTTTCTTTTTTGTTGGGGTTCATTTTCTTTCATTTTTTGGACCTCTTTTTATTTCTTTTCACCCTTTGATTTTTCTTTTAGGGTATACCCTCTTTCATTTTTTAAAATTTTTTGATCTTTTAAATATGGAAAACCTTTGCAACAGGTAAAGGTATGAACATATTACAAAGCTAAACCAAGTCAATCATGATATATGACACCTATTGGTATAGGGGCATAACAGTGGCTCCACTTGGGGATGGCTTTCCCTGGTGGAATGTCAAGAAAAATAGATCAGTGGCCTCTTAATGACTTTGACTGTGCTCTGGAATCTTCTTTTCCTTGCTACTTTATTGTATGTATGACAACGATACTTCTGAAGCTTGGGACCTTCTCTTCGGGTGTCAACAAAATCTTACTGTCCAATCAACACTATGACATTACAAAGGATATAATGTGTACTGTAAAGAACATAGTAACATTAGTAAGTAGGATCGAAGTAATGCTTTAACATCTGACCATTGACTGGTCCTTCTTCTGCTTCTATACCATCTAACTCTTTAAGAAAATATGTATTGTTTCCCTTGAAAGCATAGATGATGTATGGTCCTCTCCATAGGAAGTCAAACTTCCCATGTTTCCCCTTATCCTCTCTTCTGGAATCCCACCTTAACACTTTATCTCCAAGGTAGAAATATCCTGCCTTGGTTCTTCTGTCAAATATCTTCTTAAGCTTCTCCTGCAAAACTTGGGATCTTTGGTACACCTCCTCCCTGGTCTGCTGTAAATTGATAGTCTGGTTTATCCTTCTTTGAATATCATTAGGTTCCACTCGAGATTCTTAGAGTATTTTCATGACAAGAACTCCTAATGAGGAAGGAAATACAGCCTCCATGCCATATACTAACTCATAAGGACTGGTTGCAATGGATTTTTTGGTTGTAAGCCTGCCTACCCACAAAGCATTTATCATTTTTTTGTTCCAAGTTTTCTTGTTTTCTTCCAATAGTTTTTTGATGATATTAATGAGACTCTTGTTGGAAGATTTAGCTAGTCCATTCCCTTGAGGGTAGTAGGACGTGGAATGGCCCAGTGTAATGTGATACTTGTTACATAAACTAATCATTTTCTTTGACTTGAAAGTTGTAGCATTATCAGTAATGATTTTAGTGGGGCAACCAAACCTGGACAATATATTGGTTTCTAGGAAACCTATGATCACTGTGTCATTGGCCTGTTTGGAGGGGGTGGCCTCTATCCATTTAGTAAAATAGTCATTGGCAGTGAGTATCCATTTGTGTTGGCCTAAAGAGGGTGGATGGATTTCTCCAATGAAGTCAAGACCCCATTATTGAAAAGGTTTTTCGATGGAAATGAGTTTTAGGGGTAAAGGTAACAACTTTCTCTTGCCTTCAAAAATTTGACATTTATGGCAAGAAGTTACAAATTTCTTCACATCTGCAAACAAGGTTGGCGAATAGAATCCAACCCTTAGGATTTTATCTATAGTTGACTTCCAACAGAGATGTCCACCACAATATCCTGCATAAAATTCTTGGAGAGCCTTGTCAACTTCATCTTTTAATAAACAATCCAATAAAATTCCTTCATGATTTTTCCAAAAAAGAGTATTATCTAAGATACAAAAATTTGAAGCTTTCATTTATAAAAACCTATTCTTGGTTCTGGATAACCGTAGATGAGCCTGCAGGTTTTGTAGAACATAAATTACATCAACATACCAAGGTGAGTCTGTAAAGGCCTGGTTGATTTGTGGAGTCGCCATCTCCTACTCGTTATCCAATTCATTTATGTCCATGGCTTGACAATTAGTTTCTGCCATGAGTTTATCCAATCCCTGACCTTTTATTAGTTTTGTAGGTTTTATCTCTATATCATACTCTAAGATGGTAGCTATCCATTTTTTCCATCAATTCCATCCTGAGTTAGGATGTCTTTGACAACTACATTAGGAACATAAGCTATCACATGAGAGTATAATATGTAGACTCTGAAGTCTTTAATGTCTTTTACCAATGCAAAAGCTTATTTCTCCATTATTTTGTATTTTAATGATGCATCTATGAGTGCTTTACTAAAAAAGGTTATAGGTTTTTCACATCCTTTTGTAATAAAACTGCAACTATGGTGTGTTCTGATGCAAAAGAAAAAATGATGAAATCTTTATCAAATTGTGGATTGGTGAGGACCAATGTTCTGGTTAAGGCCATTTTAATTTCTTCAAATTATTACTTGGCCTTCTATCCATTTGATACTTGAATCCTTTTTTAGCCTGTTATTTAGTAATCTAATTAGTTCAGCTAAGTTAGAAATGAATCTTCTTAAAAAAATTATCTTTCCTAGGAAAGCTTGAAGTCCTTTAATACTTCTTGGATGAGGTATCTGTAGAATAGCTCCGATCCTAGAAGGGTCAATTCGAATGCCATCTTTGGAAATGATGTGACCTAGAAGTTTACCCTCCTTCAGACTGAACAAGGACTTCTTTGGATTCAAAGAAATGCCATATTTCTGCATTTTAAAAAGACTTGCATGAGATGGTCCAAGTGCCGTTGATCTGATTTAGAAAAAACAGTTAGATCATCCAGATATATAACAAGGAAATCATGAATTTCTTTGGCAAAGGCAATATCCATTGCCCTTTGGAAGGTTGCTCCTGCGTTTTTTAGTCCAAATGGCATTTTGATGTACATAAAAGTGCCCCATGGTGTTGTAAAAGCAATTTTCTCTTGGTCATAAAGATGAACCAAGATTTGGTTATATTTTGAAAACCCATCTAAAAGTGAAATTCTAGAAGAACCCACTACCCTTTGCAAAATATGATCCATTTTGGGTATATGATAGTTATCTTTAAGAGAGATCTTATTCACATTCCTCAGATCAACACAGAACCTTATCTCCCCAGTTTTCTTCCTAGTAGGTACCAAGTTAGACACCCACTCTAAAAATCTAATGGGGGCAATAATCCCTGCTTCATACATGCATTTTTTTTTTCAATTAATGGTAATAACACAGGATTAATTCTTCTGAGTTTTTGCTTAAAGGGCTTTTGATTTTTTTTTTCAGAGGTATAGTATGTTGAATAATATAGGTGTCATAGGACTTCAAATCTTCGTAACTCCAGGCAAAGACATCCTGGAATTCCCTCATAAGTTCAACATACTTTAGCTTCTGACCAGGAGGTAAATATTTTGACAATTTTATCATTTTTGGATTGTCCTGAGTTCGTAAGTTGCATTCTTCAATATCTACTTTTAATGGTTCCATTTTAGGTTTCTTGGGAATGTCATTGGAATCAAACAAATCTTCTAGAGGAGTTAATCCTTTGGGTAAATGATTTTCCTTTAGGTTGATAATCTCTATTTCTTTTTCATTTATTTCATCTAGGTCCATTTGTTTAAGATCTTGAACTTATTTTTGTGTGAATTTTGTGGGATGAAGCATATTTATTGAACTTTCCTCGAAAATGTTTGTTTCTACCTCAGCTATTTGATTAGAACTAATAACTGTATCAACATCTATGTTACTGTTAGAAAACTCTTCATCTAAAGTTAAAAAGTTATTGATTTGCTCATCACTATCAAAAACCTGCCAGTTCTTCAGATTATAAGGGATGGCTGGTCTGTGCCTAATCTCAATAGTATACTGATGATTAGGTTGAAAAGGTAATTTGCAGGTGCTGACAAACATAGCCAGGTTGTGGGCTTGCATGTTGTGTTTTCTAGGAATAGTTGCAAGCCGAGTTTCCAAAAAAGTATTGAGAATTTCTATGACTGTCCCTCTATAATATCCTAGTCTAGGATCCCTAGTTAAGTTTCTTTAATTTTTTTGATTATTAAATCTGAATCTCATATGACAGACACTTTGATTGCTCCTAATATTTTAACAAGTTTAAGACCCAACAAGAGAGCCTCATATTCTGCTATGTTATTGGTGCACTTAAAATTTAGTCTGTAGGCATGGCCTTCAGCATGATCGTTTTCTAAATTGTATAGCCAAATTCCTGCCCCTACCCCTATTTTATTGACTGAGCCATCAAATTCTAAATGCCAAAGGATTTCATGCTCATAATTAGTGTCTGGGGTAGTAGGAGCTTGTTTAACAGAGGGATCTGGTTTTTCGTTCTCATCTAATTTTTCTTTGTTATCTGATATTTCTTGAATATGAATACTTGATTTTTCTTTTTTAATTTATTTTGGTTCTGCTGCTAAAACTTCTAAAGTATTGGAATGATTTGTTTTTGCATTGTAAAGAATGAATGAGTCCATATCAGAGTGTACTGAGTAGATGGGGAAATTTTAGGGTCTTTCCTGACTGCTTACTACATATTTCATCAATGCTTCTCTGTATAGTTTCTTTGGTTGTCCAAAAACTGATATTGTAGCATATGACATATCCAATTGAAGAGATCCCTGAAGCTTAGCACCCCAGGATCTGGATAATAACATGCCATATTTGGGTGGTATATCTGCTACCACTATGTCCATTAAAATTGTTTTCGCAGGGTATTGAACCAATGAAACACATAAGTCTTTTATCAATCCTAAACATCTCACCTGACTAGAATCAAAAGAATACAAATCTTTGTATGGTCTAGTGATGTCCAGGTCTAGCTTTTCCATTACAGACTTGGGCATGAGATTATGAGATTCCCCAGAGTCAAACATGGCGTTGTGAAGAATCTTATCATGTATGTTTAAGCTCACATAGAAGGGAGGAATTCCTCCTTCCAATGGTTTTCCATTCATTTCTGTGCCAAAGATTAGTTCGGGCTGGTCATCAAAAAGATTAACTGAGTCTTCAGCTCCAGTGATTTTCAGTGATCTATTGATTTGAGTTCTATAGGCATCATGTTTAGATAATTCAGATAATGGGACAACAAGTTTCAGCTTACCTACTTTAATTTCCAGATTAAAGGGTTTTTCTATTTGGGCTTTCGGATTTCGAATAACAATATTCTCTCTGTTTTCTGTGTTCTCTATGTTTTTCTCCTTTTCAGGAGTGGAATCATGATTTGCTGATTCTCCTAAATCAACTTCTGGAGGTTCTTCCACAATTCCCTTGGAAGGAAGGGAAGTGGAGGGCTATTTATTATTTGGTTGATTATCAGAGACATCTTCAATTATAGGGTTAGAAGGATTAGTGTTTGATCTAGAAAGAATATGTAAAGGTGTGGTGACTGTCTTACCTTTTTTGGGCTGATTTGGAACCTTTTTCTTGTTTGTTTCAAGGACATCAATTCTTCTACTTCTTAGGTTGTATTGTTTATGCACCTCAAAGATGGCTGTGTCATATCCTTCCCTAAAGTCAAATGATTCCCCTGATTGAATTTGAAATTGTTTAAGTATGTGGCTCTCTTGATCTTATTGGGTCAAGAAAACTTCTCCTTCATTACCAAGCCCCATCAGATTAATTTGAGTATCTTCTTCTGGTTCTTTAGAGTTGGAAGCTTCTGCATAATTCTCCTAGAAAGGGGGTCTAATGTTTTGGTCAGGGCCATTCTTCCCAGTGTTCGGATTTTGATTTTTCCTGAAATTAGGATTTCTCCCTGTGTTGGTTGGCTGACCATCCCAAGGAGCTTTCCTTTCAATTATCTCCACTCTGTCTCCTAGTCTATCCATCCCTTCAATTATGGCATCTAGCTTTTGTTCAAAGGGTAAGCTTTCTTCCTTTAATGGTATCCTCCTTTCACTCCTAGCCTTAGCTCTTTTAGATATCAGGATGGCTTCAACATTGACTGTTATGCTTTGCATATTTTCCAAAGTAGGAGGGGCTCATTCTCTTAGTTGGAAAGCCATATCACAATCAAATCCATCTGGGAATTTCATTAAGGCTAAACTAGGTGGGGGTCTAAGATTTTGAGGGGTGGCATTATAGACACTGTTGAATCTAGTGAAATAATCCTGCACAGTTTCTTGTGTTCCTCTCTTTAGGTTTTCGTATTCATATAGAATCTGAAGAGGGTCTTTCTTTTGCTCCCATCGGTTCAGGAATTGTCTATAGAGAGTTTCTAGGCCTTCTATACTATTTGCTGCTAAACCTCTGAACCAGGTTCTAACTTCCCCACACAAACTCTGAACAAATATTCTCATTTGCCCATCATCAGTATCTATTTCATAAATTTCAAAATAATCAATCATATTCTTGGTGTGTTGCTGGGCTGTATAGGTACTAGTGCCATCAAAAGTAGTGATATTATTTTGGTAACCCTGGGGCATGGCACCTAAGTTTGTTGGTAGTACCAGGGGGGCATATATGTTTTCCATTGCTGTAGGTAATGCTGGAACAAAAGCTGGGGTTGGAATAATAGCGGATGTTTGAGTTGTGGATGGAGAGCTAGAAGGGATGGTCTGATGTGGAGTGGTTTGAGATTGAGGTGTATGAGGAAATGATGAGGAGCTTGGAGAAATAGTTGTGATCACAAAGGGATTAGGGGTTCCTTCAGTGGTAAGATCAGATTGTGGGGAGTTCTTCAAATATCTATCAATTGACAAATTAGCTGCTTGGAGCTCTAATTCTCGGATGAACTTTGGGTCTTGGACTAGGTCAATTAATTTAGAATCGGATGAAGTCTTAAACAAAGAGGTTTCAAAGTATTCGTCAAAGGGTTGGTCTTCGAGGTAAATCCACCTAATGGGACGGGATGATAATCTGAAGGTGGGTCGAGGACTAACAAAACTTTCTTGTCTCCTAAGAATTCTGGGGATCAGAGTGGGGTTCTCAAACACTTGTGGTGGATTGGGATCAGGATTAGCTCTAGTGTAACGAGTCCTTTCTGAAGCCAGGTTTTTGGGTTTTATTTTTAATTTTATTAACTGATATCAAACAAACAACTTCTATGATTTCTTTAAGATGCTTTAGATTTAGGGTTTAAACTTTCTTAAAGATTTATTTTGACTGAGGAATTGTCTTCCCCAATGGAGTCGTCACTATGTTATCACTCATATTTTCCTTGAAGTTTTCGGAAGAAGGAAAGGGGTCTGAGGTAACCACAAACCAACTTTTAAAAACAGAATCTAGCCAATCTATACTCAGAGAGGGCTCTCTCTTTTTGATTTAGCTTTGTTTATAATATGTTAGGCTAGTTATGAAAGCTTGGGGTGTTTTGAGTTTGTTTGGTGGTGGAATTCAGGAGCAGATGGGCAGAACAAGGTATTTCAGGCCATTGGGCTATGGAGTCTTTCAAGCTCCTACCTTTCTGAGCTAGAAGGTGTCCCACCTACTGGGAAAATATGCAGACTGTCTCCACCTTCTTTCCTCAAACTCCCTATTGTTTCTTCAAAAAATTCCTCTTCTGAGTGTGGATTTAGCCTATGCCTCTTAGCACCAGGCTGGTCTGAAGGACCACTGGCAGGGGTAGCTACTTCCCTATCTCTTTTTAAGTTATTTTTCTCATTCAGAGGAGTCTGCAAATATGGGGGGTCTCCCATATTAATCTGAGCTGGATGGGTTTGTGGTTGAGTCTATTCTTCAGAGATTTCAGGCTGCTTTGACATGTCTGATTGCCTTGATGCTAGAGTACCAGTTCCTTGTTCTCTTCCCTGCAATGATTCTGCAAGGGGTGTGCTAGTTTCCTGGGAGTGCCTTTGAGAAGTATCTACTGTAGAGGCATTAGTTCCTAGTGTTGGATTTTGAGAAGTTCCAACTGGTACCTGTTCAAAAGAGTCCAGGTCAAGTTCTTTTCTAGGTCTTTCATCACATTATCTACATTGACCTGATCACTATCCATCTCAACTAAAGTTCCTTCCCTCCATTCATCCATATATCCATATTCGCATATTGCTCTATTTCAGGGATTCTGTGATGAAGATATGGTGATAACTTATTTTTCATTCTTCTATCACAAATGAAACTGTGTGGGGCATATCTCGAACAAAAACCTTTATTTAATTTCATGTGTTCTAAGATTTCTTTTTCCACTTTGCCTGCTTCTCTATTGTTGCAGACGAATGGGCCTAGGTGATCCTTGATTCTTAACTGTGCTTTCTTCTTGGCCCTAGTAACGTGAATATGATCCAAGTTTATCATTTGTCTATAATACTCCAGTGCAAAGAACCTCATAGGAACATATTTTGGTAGTTTGAATTGAGGAAGCTCACAACCATATATCCTGATCTTTGTGTGATTCTGGTACAAGTACCAGTCACCTATGTTGTACTGTTTGGATAGCTAAAGGATTCTTTTGATTTCATCACTAATCCTAGGAGGAGGATTTCCTGTCAGCATGGTGGTCACTGGGTGGACAAACTGGTCAATGAATTCACTATATGAATAAGGGCAAGCAAATGAATGGTGGAAAATAGAAGTCCAAAAAATGAATGATCTGAGGTTACCCTTTGTATCATGTTTATTTACAGAAAATGGGAACTTGTTAGACTGATAGAAGAGGATAAGGTGATAGATGAATGTGGAATAATTGAACACTTTTTCATTTTCCAGCCTCATGAACTGGTCATGGATTTTCTCAGCAATAAATGCAGCATTGTACTTGATAGCAGGAGGCTGACTAGGGGTAAAGATGGAAATCAAAACTAGGGTAAATTCATCCACATACTCACTAGTAATGAAACCCATGACTACAACTATCATATCAACTATAGTTTTGCCTATCTCTGTGAAGAAAACTGACAAATAAGGAGGGGGATTTTTGGGTTGATGCTGCTTATCTATGAAAGTCTGGAAAAGGCGACTGAGTTCAGACTAGGACAATTTAGATGATTTCTCAAGAAAATCTCCAAGAGAAATGGGAGTGAGTCTTGACTAGGATGAAACTGGAGCATCTCATTGATTGAGTCTGCAGTAATTGTGAAGAGAATAGTTTTATTGGGGGACATTACTGCTCTGAGATTGGGATCATAATTGGCATGACACTGATGGATAATGTCAAGGAAAGTGCACACTGAGGGGAGAAAATACTTTGGGAGATTTGATTTCCACAGTCCTAGTGTATCATAGCCATTCAAGTGATTGTCCCGACATTGGCAAAATACTTTCAGGTGGTTTTTATCAGTAACCATGTCTTTTATTTGAAAATTTTTATCTGCTAAGGGCAGATAATATAAATCACGGTGAGGGGTAGTGATAGGTTCTACATTGAGGGCCATAGGGGTTTCCATTCCTGGTTCTTATGCATTCAAATAGGAAACTGGGGTTTTTATGTGAAATTGGTGAAATAAAGGGTCTTGGGAAACTTCATTTCTAAATCCAGCAACTGAATTTTGGTGAAATTTGGGTTTTTTTTCCAATTAATTGTAGAGAAAGCAAGTATTTACAGGGTTTCTGGATGGAAACTAGTAAATACCTGTTTTTAATGATGGGCAATGGAATGCAGGTTCACTGGGTGTGGATGGTGGATTTGGAGCGACGTCAACTGTAAGTTTAAGGGTGGCTGACGGTTGGGTGCACGAGCTGGTCGATTTCAACGTTCAGGTTTCTACATGCACACGCTTTTCGAAAATAAGGATGAAAACTGATTAACTTTGTTTTTTTAATGCAAATTCAACTTTTGGTGGGTTCGAGATTTGGATAGGTGGCTTCAGCGGGAGAATGATTTGAAATTTTGTCGGTGGCGGGAGGCGGTAAGCAGTTTTGATCACACCGCTAGTGGATGGGAGGTGGTATTTGGGCACGACCACGTGATTCCACACGATGAGTGACACGTGGCGATGGCACTGTTCAGAAAACCACTCGCCATTGCGCATTAAAGTTTGGTCACAGAGGGACATGCGATATGTGCGACAACCGTCAGATCTGAGGGATCCGATCGGACGACTATCAAGGAGGTGAGGTGGATGAAAGTTAATGGAGGGCGGGCCCAACATAATTAAAGGTTTTTAAATTACATCAGGGGCGACGGGATTGGTTGTTGAGTTATTAATTAATCCTGGTGACTAATTAATCCTCACTTAATATGGCGGGGTCGAGGTTCTTAATTAGTTACGGTTTAAATAATTAATCCCATTTATTAACTCTATTATGGTTATATTTAATCGAGGGGCGGGATATATAATAATTTGGGGTTTTTACATTTTTATAATAATACTGGAGTGGGTAATTTTTTATAGGGGAATTACTTAATAATATGAATTAGTAGTTAATATGACTTTAAAAAATGCGCTTTAAGTTCAAAACATTTTCATGTATATTAAAACTTAGGCTAAGTGAACATGAGGGTTTATATAGAAATTGTTTTTATTTTCACCAAGTAAAATAGGATTTTACTTAGGAAAATATTTATTAGGGAAATGAATAATTTATGAAGGGGTGTGATCATTGATGAATGGGCTTAAGTGCTTAGGTATTATAGATTATTGGGCCTAGGGTCCGGTCCCTCCAAAAGTCAGAGAAATGCTCTGAGCCACTCTAATTTGATAGATACCTTTGCACTTAGGGGAAATTAGTGAAAATTTAGGGGAAATGAGTAGGGAAGTTAATTATTTTTGACTTTGCTTGCTTGATGTGACTTCCATGTGATACATGCCATTGCCATTGTGATGAAAGTAAAAGATTTACACATTTAGACTTATCATTCACCACATATTATTCTGCAACCATCATCTACTTACACTACCTACTTAACCTAACATTTTCACTTCTTTATTAGGGTGCACTTAGACTGGCAAATCCTTATCAAACTTTCTTTTCTTTTACATGGTGATGCCTATCTAAGTCTACACTTATTACATCCAAGGGCTCAGATTAAACTGTTGAGCTCCTTTTATTCACTCTACCTATCTACTTATCTTCCAAGTTTACACTGTTTGGTTAGGTCTTTATTCTCTTTTTCTACAACATGAAATTGAAAATATGAACTAGCCAAGCTTAAACTATTTGACTATTCATGAATTGTGGCATAAGAGACAAGCTGCACACAATTTTTATTATACAAAAGTAAACAAGTAGTAGCATTTAAACTTGCACACTTTCATGGTTTTTTTCTTTTTTTTTGGGGTTCATTTTCTTTCATTTTTTTGACCTCTTTTTATTTCTTTTCGCCCTTTGATTTTTCTTTTAGGGTATACTCTCTTTAGATTTTTTTAATTTTTTGATTTTTTACAAATATGGAAAACCTTTGCAACAGGTAAAGTTATGAACATATTACAAAGCTAAACCAAGTCAATCATGCTATATGACACCTATTGGTATAGGGGCATAATAGGCCGACATGAACACAAAAGACACACTTAAATGGATTGAGGTGAATGTTATACTTCAGACATTGAAGGAAGATGGTACACAAATCATGAAGGTGTTGCAACCAAAGCTTGGAACGAGCGGTGAGATCATCTAGATATATATACAAGGATAATGTGAGACAAATCATGAAAACATTAGGACATGGCACATTGAAAAGTGGCCCAAGCATTATTTAAAATGAAAGGCATGACCCTATAAGCAAAAGTTCCCCATGGAATAGGGAAGGCGGTTTTAAGTTGGTCAGTATGAATTATATATATTTGGTTATATCCAGAGAATCCATCCATAAAGGAAAGAACCTCATGCCCTGCACACTCATTAATGATTTTGTCTATGAAAGATTTAGGAAAGTTGCCTTTGGGACAAGCTTTGTTTAGATCGCAAAAGTCCATGCAAACACGAATGGTGCCTTGATTCTTTAGGATAGGGACAAGATTGGACACCTAAGTGGTGTATTAAATGGGGTAAATGAAACCATCCTACTTGATCTTATGGATTTCAGATTTGATAGCATCACGCTTGAAAGGATGGATTGGCCTTTGCTTTTGGTAGACAAGAATGACATTGGTCCAAGTTTCGATGTGATTTTCAACAATGGTGGGATCAAGTCTAGGCATCTTAGAATAAGACCAAGTGAAAAAGTGTCTGGGGTGCATTGTGCCCCCAAGGTGATCTATTTTTTTATCCGTGGTTTATTCAAAATGTTAATTTTGATGGTAGGGGAGATGTTTTTTCTAGGGAGGGGGGGAAGAGAGACCACATGATGTAAATGAGTGATCTGGAATTGATCCAAGACAATTAATAAGGTATTACAGACTCATGTGCATGGATATGCCTATGTTATTTTATGCAACGGATCGATAAGATTGCGAAATACACATGCAATGAAGCAGTTAAAGAAAACATATAAACATAACACGTTTAATAAGGAGTTCACCCAATACTCCTGGGCTACGTCTTCTGGTCCAACCTTCAGTGGTGGCCTCTTTATGATGTTTTCAAAGCAAAGTTTTTACAATAGTGATCTCAATTTGAGTCTCACCCAGCAGATAAAAATCAGTAAGACTGTACTTGGATTCCCCAAGTCTCTCGAGTACACAGACTCTCCTCATTGAACTCTTGACCTCTATTGGGCATAGTAGTATGAGCCCAATCTGAGACTCATACATGACAGACATTACAAAGGAGTGCACTTGAACCTCTCAAGCCTTCTCTGGAGCACACAGACTCTCTGACTCTCTCTGTATCTGTCTTGACTCTGGCTCGATGCTGCCTTTGATTCTACAGGTCAGCTCGGCTTCTTGTCTCTGCTTCTAACTTTCTTGCTTTCTCTGTAAGCTTGTGGCTTTTTAAGCCAATCTGTTTCCCAACTATTCATTTCCACTTCTTGGCTTTCCGGTTTCCCTGCCTCTATCCATCTGAATCCCTCTGTTCTGCGTAATCATCATTGTATAACACCTCATAGGAGGTGGCCACCTATTTCATAACTAACTGAGTGTCAGTTCTCTTGGATGTTTTTGAAACGATCGTTTATTCTGTTAACTCCAAGAATGCTTGCGAAACACGACCTTCTGCCAATGCATCGTCCACGTCGGACTTTAAATCCTATACAACTCTACCTGTTAACCTCGTCAAGTTCAGTCATCCATCGGAACGCGTCTCCGTTGTTGATCTGGGGGGCCCAGATCCTATGGTCATCATTCATATCGGGTGGCTAAGTAGAATGATTTTTACCCGACCGATGTGAACGATTTTCTCTCTCTTTCGCTGGACGCGTGGCACTCACTACATGGCATCGGGTGAGACTTGGTTGAAACCACTTATCGCTTGAAGCCCCTCTGATATTCTACCGGTTTTGTGGAATCCCGCTTCCATGGAATCGGAGACCGTTGCATTTTATAATTTTTCGGGTCCAGGTGCTTGCAACCTTTCCTTCTTGTCACTAATCGCATATTAGAAACTACCCCTGTTTCTCGAAATGGCCTCCAGATTGCTAATTTGTGATAACGCCGTTACCGTGGGCCGACGGTTTGCGCGCTTGACCGACGGTCCTCGTTGCTTCGCGCTGTTCACAAATTGCAACTGTTATGAGGATATCTCCAATAAGCTTGATCTTTATAAGACTTTTAATCCTTGGCATAATTTTTAAAGAGTTCATGAAAACTTAGAGAGTGTTGTAGGATCCAATTTGGATCACGACCTTCCCACTGAAAAAGCTTTTGGACCACCAAAAGTTGGTTTTTAAGCATCAATCAAGTGAGGATATAGATTCCTCGGCTTGCCCAATTTCTATCCATCTTGCATTGCTTGGTTTTGAACCTTTGAGCCCAATCCTGAGGTACTCAACATCCCCTCTATGCATAGTTCTCACCTTCCTGTCAAGAACCGTGTCTTCCTGCAATTCATTGAGATATTCAGGTAACAAATAATCAATAGAAGGCAATTGACTCTACTCTTCGGGATCTTCAATTAATGAAGGTTCAAATAGTCTCAAGCTTTTTGCATTAACTACTGAATAGATGTGCATGTAAGCTGGAAAATCAAGGCGAAAAGCATTCTCACCAATTTTCTCAAGTATCTTGAAAGGTCCATACCTTATTGGCTTCAACTTCTTACCTTCACCTTGCATTCTATCTTTGTTGATATACATCTAGAATTTATCACCAACATGGAAACTATGCTCAGTCTGATGCTTATCATGCCTTGCCTTGTACTTGGATTTGCTCTTTTCTAGCTATTCCTGTACTGCCTGGTGAATCTCTTGGATTTTTTCAATGAGATTGGTTGCCTTGTCCACATCACTGTGTCCATCAACCACTATGTCTTTACCAAAGACAAAATCCAAGGGAGACCTTGGTATGAAACCAAAACAGGTCTCAAAAGTAGATCTCTGTATAGAAGAATGTTTAGCCCGGTTGTAAGCATGTTGCACATAACACAAATGTTCATCCCAAAGCTTGGGATGCTTGCTGCAATAGCCTTTGAGCAACTGGATTACTGTCTTGTTGACCACTTCTGTTTGGCCATCTGTTTGTGGATGAAAGGTTGTGCTCTTCTTTAGTTTGGTGTCCATCAATTCCCACAGACTTGACCAGAACTTCCCAAGAAATCGGGAATCTTGATCAGATACAATGGAAGTGGGTAATCCAAAATGAACCCATACATGCTGAAAGAACAACTTTTTTGTTTGTTCAGTTGTAATCTATTTGTTACAAGGTATTAAAATACACATTTTGCTGAACCTATCCAAAATAACATATAAATTGTCATGACCTTTTCTAGATTTAGGCAATCCCCAAACAAATTCCATGGAAACACTTTCCCAAGGATGAGAAGGAACTGGTAGTGGAGTGTACAAGCCTAGTTTTCTATTGCTGGGCTTGCTTTTAGCACACATGGTACACCCTCTTACATATCTAGAAACTGTTTCATTCATTTTTGGCCAATAAAAAAATCTTTGCACCTGTGCAACTGTTTTACTTACACCAAAGTGACCTGATATTAGAGAAGTGTGTGCTTCTCGAGTTATCTTTACTCTTTCAGTTTGAGGAATGCATAACTTTCCAAAATGATACAAGAGTTGGTCCTTAACATGATAATCCAATTCTTCTACTTTTTGCCATGACTTAAAGTTGCATATACATTTTTAAAATCTATATCTTGATCATACTGTTCAATGTAGGTTTCATGTAATACTGAATTATGCTTAAGTATAGTAGATGCATTTATGATTGGTCTGGAAAACATATCTGCAACTTTATTGTGTATGCCCTTTTTGTATCTGATGACAAGATGAAATTGTTGTAGAAAACCCATCCACCTATAGTGTCTTGATTGCTGCAACTTAGTTTGTGAGTGTAAATATTGAAGTGGTTGATGATCAATATGTATAATTGTCTCTTTTCCCATTAAATAATGTTTCCACTTTTTCACACTCTGTACTAATGCATATAATTCTTTATCATATGTGGGATAATTAACTACTACAAAATTAAAAGTCTCAGAATGATAACATATGGGTTTACCATGCTGCATCAACACTGCTCCCATGGCATAGTCATTGGCATCCATTTCAATCTCAAGGGGTCTTTGAAGATCGAGCGGTGCTAGTACTGGTGCTATACTAATCTTTTATTTTAAGGTGTCGAAGGCTTTCTACTATTTTCCTCCCCACTGAAACACCTTATTCAATCCTGTTAAAGCATGTAAGGGAGCTGCAATCAAGGAAAAGTTAGCAATAAACTTTCTCCAATACTGTGCTGCTCCTAGGAAGCTTCTAACTTCTGTAGAAGATTTGGGTTTAGCCTAGTTTACAATGACTGCAACCTTAAAGGGATCTATCTTCAATTCACCACCCCCTATAATATGACCCAAATAATTCAAATATGTTTTGCCAAATTCACATTTTGATAGCTTAACATAAATATTTTCTCTATTCAAAACATCTAGGGTCTGCTTTACATGCTTCAAATGTTCTTCCCATGTTTTACTAAATAAAAGAATGTCATCTAAATATACAATGACAAAATCATCAATAAAAGCCTGAGTACATCATTCATTACTCTCATGAAAGTAGCAGGAGAATTAGTTAAGCCAAAAGGCATAACTACCACTCATACAATCCTTGCTTTGTTTTGAAAGCAACCTTCCATGCATCTTGCTCTGCAACTCTCACCAGATGGTAGCCACTATGCAAGTCCAACTTGGAAAAGTAAACAACTTCTTTCAACTGATCTAATAGATCATCTATATGAGGAAGGGGCTAATGATTTTTGATCATTATCTTATTCAGTGCTTGGTAATCAATGCACATTCTCCATAAGCCATATTTATTTCTCACCAAGACAATTGGAGACCCACATGGTGATGTGCTAGGTCTTATAAACCCTTTCTCGAGCAGCTCCTGTACCTGCTTCTTGATTTCTGCATTCTCTAAAGCAGATAACCTTTTATACCTGTGGTTGTGATTGTTGTTCCATCCCCTGAGTCTGACCCCAAATCCTTCTGAATAGCTGTAGCAGTCTTCTTCTTTTTTCCATCGTACTTCTTGGGTTTCATCTCCAGATGCAAAATCTAGCAGTGTTCATCATCATGCCCATCCTTCTTGCAGTGAGTGCATGAAGGTTTGGTCTTTTGTATAGCATTTGCCTTCCTCTCTCTCCATTTTTGCTTTCTCTTTTCCTTACTCTTGCTTGCAGTGGGTTTTGATGATCCCCCAACTTCTGGGTTCACATTCTTGCCTCTAGCCTCTAGATGTGTAGCTTGAACAGATACCTCATCTATGCAAGTGGGATTAAACATGAGAATGGCATGTCTCAAATAACTATGTAGACCACCTATATACTTTAGCAAAGTTTCAGGTGAGTCCAAAGAAATGCCTAGAATCAAAGCTCTTTTCCTAAATTATTGGGTGTAACTTTGTACACTTTACCCTTTCAATTGGTGAAGAGTTTGTCAACTCATCATAGCTTGCTGCATATAAGCTAGTGGATAGAATTGTTTTTTAATTGTAGAAACAAATTCATTCTAGGTAGAAGGAATTTTACCATGTTTCTTCAAATCAGCTTGTGTCCTGCCTTCCCACCATACCAGGGCGGTACCTCCAAGGTGTAGGCTAGCCAACTGAATCTTTCTCCTTTCTGAATCGATGTTCTGCACTCTGCAATATACATCAATCTGTCTACTCCAGTTATCTAGATTTTCTGCATTCAATTCTCCGTCATAAACTGGCAAATCAAACTTCACATCTAATTTAATCAAAGAAGGTTTCTTATTTTTTTTTCAGGGCTTTCTTTGTGTGAAGAAGATGATAATGAAGGTGATGATGGGGGAGATGGTGGAGATGGATTCTCTTCTTTTCCTTTGCCTTCTGGGGTGGGCAACTAGAAGCGGTTCTTCTACTCCTTTATCTTGTTTGGAGGTTGATGACTCTTCACCTCTACCTTTCTTAATTTCTCTATACATTTCTTCTACCATGGCTCTCATGGTCATGAAACTATCCATGAACTGGGAGTCTGATTCCAAGGGACTTTCTTCTGACATTTTCCTCTTAGGATAGATTCTCCCAATTTCTAGGTTAGCTTCAACCAACTCTCCTTCTCCTAATTTAAGCTTTGATCTAGTTATCATTCAACAAAAAGAATCCAGCACAAGCTTGTCTAACCTTAGCAACGTAGAGCTCTGATACCACTTGATATGGAATTGATCCAAGACAATTAATAAGGTATTACAGACTCATGTGCATGGATATGCCTATGTTATTTTATGCAACAGATCGATAATATTGCGAAATACATAGGCAATGAAGTAGTTAAAGAAAACATAACAGGCAAACATACAAACATAACAAGTTTAATAAGGAGTTCACCCAATACTCCTGGGTTATGTCTCCCAGTGCAGCCTTCAGTGGTGGCCTCTCTATTATGTTTTCAAAGTAGAGTTTTTACAACAATGAGCTCAATTTGAGTCTCACCTAGTAGATACAAATTAGTAAGACTGTACTTGGATTCCCCAGGTCTCTGGAGTACGTAGACTCTCCTCACTGAACTCTTGACCTCTATTTGTCACAGTAGTATGAGCCCAATCTGAGACTCATACATGACAGGCATTACAGAGGAGTGTGCTTGAACCTCTCAAGCCTTCTCTGGAGCATACAGACTCTCTCTGACTCTCTCTGTCTCTGTCTTGACTCTGGCTTGATGCTGTCTTTGCTTCTATAGGTCAGCTCGGCTTCTTGTCTCTACTTCTAACTTGCTTGCTTTCTCTGTTAGCTTGTGGCTTTTTAAGCCAATCTACTTCCCGACTGTTTGTTTTCGCTTCCCGACTTTTCGGTTCCCTTGCCTATATCCATTTGAATCCCTCTATTCTGTGTAATCATCACTGTATAACTCCTCACAAGGAGGTGGCGACCTATTTCATAAGGAACTGAGTGTCAGTTCTCTTGGACATTTTCGAAATGATCATTTCTTTCGTTAACTCCAAGAACGCCTGTGAAACACGACCTTCTGCCAACGCATCGTCCACGTCGGACTTTAAATCCTATACAACTCTACCTGTTAACCTCGTCAAGCTTAGTCATCCATTGAAATGTGTCTCCGCTGTTGATCTGGGGGCCCCAGATCCTACGGTCATCGTTCATATCAGGTGGCTAAGTAGCATGATGTTTACCTGTCCGATGTGAAAGGTTTTCTCTCTCTTCCGCTGGATGCGTGGCACTCACTGCATGGCGTCGGGCGGGACTCGGTTGAAACCGCTTACTGCTTGAAGCCCCTATGATATTTTTCCAGTTTTTTGGAATCTCGCTTCCATGGAATCAGAACGATATCCGTTGCATTTTATAATTTGTTGGGTCCGGGTGCTTGCGGCCTTTCCTTCTTTGAGGGGTTTTCCCTGCGATATACGATTAGCGACTTGTCACTAATCGCATATTAGAAACTACCCCCGTTTCTCGAAATGACCTCTCGATTGCTAATTTGTGATAACGCGCGTTACCATGGGCTAGTGGTCTGCGCACTTGACCGACGGTCGTCGTTGCTCCACACTGATCACAAATTGTAACTGTTACGAGGATATCTCCAATAAGCTTGATATTTATAAGACTTTTAATCCTTGGCATGAATTTTAAAGAGTTCATGAAAGCTTAGAGAGTGTTCTAGGATCCAATTTGGATCAAGGAGTTACCTGAGGCATCTTCATGAGAGACAAGGTTCATGTGTGTATCATAAAAAAGGGGAGACAAATGGCTTGTAGATGTAACATATATTGATGTTGAGACTGAAGTGTTTCCCAAAGAATGTTTCACTGAATCACAATAGAAAATGTCAAGAGAATCCCAACAAATCAATACCATGGACAACGAAAGGTAGAGAACAAGGGTGAAACTATCCTTCATCTTGACATCAGGAGGGGGAATCAAAATGATGGGTTGGGAAACCTCCTATTTTGAAATAATAGTGGGACCAAAACCCACAGGTAGAGGGGGAGTGGAATCACTTTGAGTGACATCTACCACACGAAGTACTTGAAGTGTATCACTAAAGTCTTCGAGATGGGGAATGTGATGGGAATAATAGGTGTGATTCATGTGCAAGGATTTGTTCTTTTTGGTGGACTCAGGTAAGGTGTCATGGACCTTAGGAATGCTAGAGTCGGGAAAGGTATCAAAAACCACATTCTTGATATGAGGGAGATTAGGACAATTATTGGTGGCATGCCCAACAACATCACACAAAGCGCATGGATGAGTAGGATTTGACGGTTTAGGAGGAGTTGGAGTTGTTTGGGGTGCCTTGTATTTGGGTCCCCTTTTCTAGGATTTCCCCCCCTCACCAGATGCTTTCACAATAGGAGTGGTTTCCTCTTATGGTTGTTGTATAATCAAAGCAAAGGAATGGGTAGGAAAAATAGTTTGAACCAGGATCAAAGTTGTGTAAGTTTTGAGTTGATTAATATGAGTGTTTGCGGGAGGATCAATGTACCATATTAGGATCCCAAAGGCAATGTTAATTATACTCAACGTAGCTATAAAAAAGGTATAAAATATTCCTGTTGGCAGGAATAAAATAGGTATCTGACTTAAGGGGTGATGACCCAGGGAACTGATCCTGGATGGTAAAGACCTAGGGGAATGGTTATGAGCTAAGAATGAACAAGAGAGATACCAATAGAATGAAATGGGCTTGGAGGAATTGTATATGAAGGCAAGGTTGGGTTAGGAGAAGTAGGTTGCAAAGGGGTTGGCTGCTATGAAGGCGTACCTGAACGCTTGTTGGCATCTCATGACACTTGAAGCATGCAAACACTGGATGATCTAGGCTCAAAAGGGGTAGGTGGTGGGCCATAATAAGCCCCAAGTAGCGTGGAATATTTATAGACTCCAGGAGACACATCGGTAAGGGAAGTGATAGTCTTATTTCCTGTCATTGATGAGATAATCATATGAGGAGATGTATGAGACTGAGGGTCCTAGTAAGTCAACTAATCGATAGTGATGGTCTTTCCATTGTGAGGAAAGAACATCTTGCAAAAGACAACGAATGTGACTGCTAACATGGCATAGGTGAAACTACAACCCTACAAGATGCTATAATCTAATGGGGCAACAATGACTTCATTATCAATCAAGACAATCTTTCTGACAATGATGATGGGACAATTGCGATAAAAATCGAGGGGCTTCGAGGGGTGACTGTCCCAAGAACAAAGAGTGATAGTAGATGGGGACAAATAAGGGGAACCAAGTTGCTTCCAAACACTAGTGACCATCACATAGGTGGAGGTTCTTTCATCTATGATACACCATTGGACCGCGACGTTCTTTATGGAGGCTGGTATTTGAAAGGAAACTAAGGAAGGAAGGGGGGGGGATGTTCTACTTTGTCAATGTCAAACACAACCAGACAATCGTTAGAGGGATCCATAAAACCTAAAGCATATAATAGAGCTTTCCATTGGGATGGGAACGTCTGGAGGACTTCCAGCCTTGACATGGGAGCTGGGGATTGTGCCATGTCATCTACTATGATATAGGTATGGGCGACTTTAAAAGAAGTAGCATTCGACCTAATGGTAATTTGGGGATCTTGGAGGGAACCTCGAATTTAGGTAGAGGGATCTATAAGGGACCATTTGGTGATGACAAAGGCTCAGTGGAAAATTTAGGTTGGGAATCAGTGATTGACTTTGCAAGGGGCTTGTCATATTGGTGTGACCGAGTCTGAAGGTTAAATTGTTTCGTGTTGACTTCGTCGGAATTCATCATGAGGAACTGGTAATTATTCTAGCCAAATTGTGAAGGTTGAGGAGTGACATTACCCTGTATGGATTGGGCAACTACATATCCCTGATGGGGAAAGGGATTTATAAGCACAATTGGTCGTGATGAAGTAGGATGGGGAGGAGGTGGAGCAATGGGATGAGGTCCTCTAGAAGTAGCTGCTTGATCTTCCCATGCTTGGCCCATCTGAGGTAAAAGAGGAGACTCGTGAGTATAATGCCTAGATACTTCACAACAAGAACAATATTTATTTATACAAAGATCTTTGTTTTTCTTGGGTTATATGCCCTATTATTGGGTTGCGGGATTAGGCTGGTCACCCTTAGGGGCGTTAGATGGTGGACCTTGGTTTCCTTGGTTACCTTTAGATGGTTGGTTCTAGTTACCCTTCCCCTTAATATTTTTCTTAGATTTGGGGGGATTGGTTGCACTTTGCTGAGCATACACTTGACTATGAGGAGGAGTTTTTTGTTGTGGAAAAGGTATAGGGGGCATGGGAGGTTATGGGACTGGTGCTGGAGGGGTTGGAGTGGTGGGCAGTGCATATGGGTATAGATGATTCATGACAACATTTAGATAGCCAGGTGGAGAAAAAACTGGCCTTGGCATTGACTGATGTGGATAGGGATACACATATGATATGATTGTACCTAGGTAAGTGTTGACCTAAGGGGGATAGGTGTAAGAGGAATTGGTCCCCCTTTGGGGTTGGCCATAACTCATCGAAGGTGGAGCATATGGTGAAGGTGGAGGGTGGGAGACAGATCCAACAATACCGTCAGTGGCATGAGATGCCACCAACGCATTAGCAGCACCAGGTCGAGGTAGATTGGGAAGGACAACATAAACATATCATGATTATGCATAGATCAAGTCATATTTCAAAGCTACATAGAGCGCTTCTTCCTTAGTCTGGGGGAAGTGGGAGGCAATAGATGTAACTGTGGGGGAAAAAAGTGTTCAAAGGAACTGTTGACGGTGTTCGAACCGCCAACATTCAAGGGATCTTCTTGGTATGAAGGCTGAACTAGACCTCACATTGTTTGGTGTAGGAGTCCCATCCGGTACAATGGCCCGGTTTCCATTATCTTAAAGATATGCCTTAGCTCTTGATTGTTATCACGTGAGAGTGGTTTTATCTATCTTCGAGCAATGAGGTTCGCGTGCCTAGTGAGTGCTTTGAGTCACTTGTGTCAAAGTTCTTTCACTGCAGAGGGAGAGGGTGGAAGTGAGTCTTAGGTTGAAAGGGAATAGTCCCAACTTTGCTAGAGACACAAAACACAACAAGACATGTGTAGCTTCCGATGGATTAGTCCACATGGATGTAGCAATCACAAACACAAAGTGAATATATAGCACACACAAAACCCAGCGGAATAGTCCACATGAGTGCGATGGGCGTTATAACAAGTTTACGAGAATGAATTGGTCGAGTGTCCAACGTGATAGACCACATGGGTGAGACAACATTAGCAACTGATACAACACATTTCCAACAACATATGTAATAAAACAAACAAAATAGTTCAACCCTCTTAATACATGTTAAAGCAACATATATTACAAGCATCCAAAGAATAGTCTTACAAACGAAACAATACATGTGCGAAAATGTGTTGATCTGTTAATGAGCTTTTGAATTAAGTGAAAGTTCCAAGACACATATGTACACCATTGCATCACTAACCCTGATAGCAGGGTGTTGGAGCCACTGCTCGCTCCTCAAAGAAATGATTACATACTCTCAAGGCTATGTGGGAGGAACCAAGGTGAGAAGTCTTTTGCATATACAAATGAGGGGTATTTATAGCCAAGGGTAAAACTGCCCCTTGTGACTATTTGACTTCCATCATGACTGTTTGACTTACACGACTCTTCAAATTTACATGAATCTTCAGATTTACATGTGGGTCTCTTGGAATTCCACATTACATTACATTGCTTACAACTGTATGGCCCACAATAGTGATGTGGCCAAGATGACTCATGGCATGACTTGACACAATAGAGCTGGTATGTTCATGCTGCCGTTTGTGTGCATATCAAGTTGCAATGTTGTTGAGTGATGGATGTGCTCTTGGTGTATCCTAGCTTCACCTGTGCATGGCAAGGTGTGCAGGGTCTTCGATGGTCTTGGTGTTCACTTGATGTTGCATGTTCACGTCTCTCCTTCTCTTGTACTTTGGCATGCTCCATGTGTTTGTCTGTTCACAAACAAGTCTCTTTGCATGCACTCCTTGTTCATCACATTTGTCGTTGTGCCATGTCTCATACATGTACCTATATTTGTAATTACTCATGAAGAGACGACATCAAAACCATAAATCTCCTAGTCTACCATGAGGCATTATCTTTCGCTTTTGGATGCAGGTGATCAGGTGAGAGGACAAGGCTCTGAAACTGTGCAAGGAACATTTCAAGCCGGGATGTGGGCTATGGTACCACCCATGAAAATTACGCAGAGGTCATTGGGAAGATGATATGGGTAGTCCAGATCAGCAGTGACTGTCTGCTAGATCTGGCTCAGCTGGAGTGTAGATCTACACAATTTTTTAAGCGAGACAGTGTAGGCAGCAGAGGGAGTCTAGCAGTGAAAACTATACAATTTCTCTAGGGTGGCTGCAGGCTGTGGGATGCTGCTGGAAAAAAATGCATAGAGCTAGGAGGCTAGCCTGCTGGACATCCCTGTGTAGCTTCTGAACTGAATAGGATGTTGGGCAACTGGGAGATTGCTCATGAAAACTGTGTAGTTTTCAGGATGAGCAGTAGGCTAGCTGACAAGGTGACTGGCTGGAGAAACTACACATTTTTTAGGGAAGTACAGTAACAGGCAACATGTGTGTGTCTGGCATGTCTGCGTAGTTTCTTCAATCAACAGAAGCGAGCATGCTTGGTAGCTTCTGCACAATTTTTTGGAGGAGTGAGGCTCTGGGCCACTGCTCGATCAAACTCTCTGGTTGACCAGCTGGAGGCTTGGTTGATTTGCTTAGAGGAAACAAAGATTGAGATGGCTTGCTAAGAAAATTATGTGCTATTTTGGATGATAGTCATTCGGGTTGATTCCATGATTGTGCTATGCAGACTGCCTAGGAGACAATGTCAAGCTCTACGCAAGTTTTAGCAACAATGCATAATCACTGAAGGCCGAGACTATGCAGTGCAGCTCAACGGTGGTCCGACCATTTGGGGGTGGTGCGGTCGACATAGTTTCATCAAAATGAATGTGCGTGAGGGAGTGAACATGTGCATAAACAACCTTGCAAACACACACTCGACACGACTCAACAACAAGACACCTCGAACTAACAAGACAACATGCTCAGTGTGACTGACTACAGGACTGTCAAATGGTGAAAGCGACAAGTGCGACACTTCAAATAGACATTCAGACGACCACGATGACACTTGCGCGAAAATTCTTACAACATCATCTATGAGTGCAATAAATGTTTATAGAGCGAACACATATCAAACACAACCTTCAACATCACCAGAACAAGATCGCAAGCATGAAATAACAATCAACATGCCAAAGACGACATTTAGTGGAACAAGTGAAAAGGAAGCAAGACATGTAGAAGAAACACATAAAATAACTTTTTGTGTTTATGCACATGCATGTTACTGAGGATAGGATGATATGACAATGAAAATTAGTCCTGCAAACTCAACTAAGAGGTGTACTTTGAAAGGTATTCTTTACTTACCATACTTACCCTCAAGATGATCATGCATCCGACAGAGTTTGCACGCGGTCGTGATATTTTCCATTACTTGGTTCCTTGGTTCTTCTCCTCAACTCCTTGGAATTGATTTCAACATGTCACCTTTTCATGTAGTCACTGAGAGGTAGATCTGCACAATTTCAATGGACAGTGATTGCTATCGGAATGAGGCCCTCAGAGGCCTATCTCTGCAGTTTCTGCATGCAATATCTAAAAGACAACTTGGACTACACTGCACAGTTTTGTGGATTAGGGCACTGCTGCGGGGAAAGGGTCCTAGTAGGACATCTTCACAATTTCTGATTGCAATGTAGTTGGACTACTCTGCTAATTTATGGAGAGCAGTGCTGGCTGCCTCAGTGCTCTATACATTTTTGGAGAGAAGTGTTGGCTGGGGTCTTTGTGGGCTGTGGGGTTTTAGTAGGAAAGGGAGGAAGCTTGATGGGATAATAAGCAACGCACATAGTTTTGGGAAGCTGGATGAGGCTAGGTTGCTTGGGAAAATGGCTAAGAGTGAGATCAATGAAATATATGTAAACATTGATAGGAATTGACTGTCATCACACGCAGAAACTTAGTAACACAACGTAGACCATCCAGAATTCATAAGGCATACTTTTCTTGACATAACAACCTTCATGACAAGGGTGCGTGAAGTAAGTGTGAAATATGTGTATGTGATGACAAGCACTCATGCGCACATGCTTCCCTTGAAGCAAAACAACATTCCCTTTGCATGAAAAACAACAACCCCTATGCCTAAAGATGATACATGCTACATAAAGATGAGAACACTGACAACTCTTAAGATCTAGGAGGGGAGCTTGAAATCATCATCTTACCAACAAGTGACCAACGATGATCGATCGCAGGATCCAAGGTAGGCTCCGAAATTCGCATGTGAGCCAAAATTTTGGAGGGTGGTTGTGGCCGCTACAACACTTGGCAACACACTGGTAGAATTCCATCTCTCTGAATGGACCTTGTTTCGTGAAAATCAAGTCTAACCCTTATGAAAGTATTTCTGGATTCTTCGATGATGATGGCTTCTACACTAGCTTGTGTGAAAGATGTAGTCCCTACCATTCTCTTGGTCGATAAACACACATTCCAAGCCAAGTCAACTTAGTTATTTTGATTAGGGATGAGGGACATATTGATGCATAGGTAATATAACTATCCAATTTTAAGTTTCATCTCTGGTGTTGCTCTGCTACCAGTAGGCCTAGACAGTACCCCGATGGAGTCACACAGGAATACAAGCATCACTCTGCTGCAAGTGAGCCTAGTTAGTACGCTGGCGGAGTTACTTGCATCACCTCTCTGTGTAGGAAGCCTTTCTCTTCTTTCGCCTTACTAATTATTATTATTATTATTATTATTATTTGAGTTGTGCATAGGAACTTATTTATTTCAGAGGTGGAAGAGGGATCCTGACATATTAAGAGCATAATAGGTTGTTCCTTCAGAGAAGTATGTTATGTATACCTCTGGCATATTTTTTAATGTTTTTCCCCCACCTTACTCTACTTGAATGAGCTGAAAAGAGTTAACCCAAAAGAACTGATTAGAGTAGATGGTACTAGTTAACAATGCAAGCTTTGTGTTTTCAGCAAGACTCACTCTGAACATAATGAATTTTCCATTAAGGCATCATTGACTGAAGACAAAAATTTCTTCATAAAGAGAGAGGACAACAATTAACCAGATGTTGCTAGCTGTACAAGTCCTCTTATATTTTCCCAACTTGTCTCGAGAGCCAAACAAAGTTTCACGAGAGGTTAACCTACGGGTACAAGCAAGAAAAGAAAGCAAAAAGAAAAAATCAGAAGTAAAGCGAGAGCAAAACAAGTAAGCAAAGAAAGCAAGCAAGAAAACCAAATCAAGTAAGCAAGCAAACAAACATGAAAACCAGAAAGCAAAGCAAAGCAAGAAGCAAAGACTAATCCTACTCCTATGCTAAACAACGCATGGGCCTACTCATGTGAAGTGATATTTCCAATGAAACCATCGACACATTGGCTAGCCCATGTTAGTGAAGGCATGGTTAACAAGAAATATATGCATGTAAACCAATGACCAAGAAAGATAGATCAACGAAGACCAACACGCTTCGAGTTCTGAAACATCCATATAATAGAAAAGGGCAAATGCACAAAACAAACATTCTGTAGATGTACCATGGTGTTGTGACGCACTGCATGGAGACGGTGAACATAAACACTCTTTGGACTATGGGATATGAGCGAACATGAGAAATACCAACAACTTATGCTTTGCAAGCATGTTGGTTGTGAAAGATTCCTCCAAATCTTTAGCAATGGGATCATGTGATTCGAGTGGAGGAAGTGAAATCTGGGTGTTTGGTTGACCTTTAATGCAAAGCAGAGAGTGATGAGGAGCCTTGGGTGTTTCAAAAATTTTCTAGTTGAAAGTGGAACTAACCTTAGGAAAATGAGGTCCTGATATAACCATTAGCCTAGGCTAAAGTTCCTCGATAGCCTGTAGGGTTTCGACTTCATCAATAGGTAGATCATCAGATACCAGTGGCTTAGATATATTAACAACAAGTGAATCAACATCATGATTGTTAGGTCGTGTTATATTCTTTTCATGACTAACCTACATAGTGAACTGGGGGGTTAGAGGGGGGGTGGAGCCCCCCCTTCATTGTGCCGATTGCGTAGCGGGGGGGTCACAGGGGGGTTTGAGGGGGCGGGTAGCCCCCCTCTATGCGGTCTGGGGTAGTGCCTCGGGAAAATTTTTTTTGGACCCTATATTAGGTTGGGCGAACCTACCTATGGTTTTTCGGTCCATGGTTTTGGACGCGATGGTTTTCGGTCCGTGGTATTGATGCTTCGACATGTATAAGTATGTATTGTAACATTGAAAGGAATATAATGAAAAATCAAGCTGGTAGTCCCGGTTTTGGGATCCAGAGGAAAATCTCTGTGCATATGTGTTTTATGTGTTATGCTCTCGCATTGTTTATTTTCTTTGTTTTAGAATTCGTATGTAGGTAATTTCTATACAGGGTTAAAACTTACATTTGGTATCAGAGATGTTTTGGCTTCAAGGGGACGCCTTTGTTGCTGAGGGGTTTCGCTCGGGCTTGTGGTAGACCCTGTTCAGTGGGAGATCAACAAGATCGATTCTGGTGGTGAAAGAAGATGGCAAGCAGTGGAAAGATAGAGATTGTTAAGTTCAATGGTGAGAGTATTGAGTTGTGGAAACTCAAGATGGAGGATCTGTTGGTGGATAAAGATAAGTGGATCATGGTAGATCCGGGTACTAAACCAACGGGAGTGACCGATGAAGAATGGAAGAAGTTGGATCGGAAGGCAAAGAGCACAATATGATTGTGTGTCTCAGATTCGGTATTGTTGAATGTATCAGGGGAAGCTACGACGAAGTCTTTGTGGGACAAGTTAGGGACTTTGTACCAATCTAATTCTCTGGTGAATAAACTATTCCTATGAAAAATGTTGTATAACTTGAGGATGAAAGACGGAGACTCGGTGACAGAGCATTTTAATGCGTTTAATACTGTGGTAAGTCAGTTATCATCTGTTGATATTAAAATTTCAGATGAAGATAAGTGCATCAGTTTGTTGTGTTCTCTACCAGATTCGTGGGATAGTCTGGTTATTGCAATAGGTAGCAATGCAACTGCGTTGCAGTTTGATGAAATACTCTCAGCCTTGCTGACGGAGGAGATGAGACAGAAAAATATGGACAACCAGAATGGTGATGCCTTGTCTATACGAGGATAGTCCTAGAACAGAAACAAAAATAATTCATCAAGTGGGAGATCTAAATCTAGAGGGAGATCTAAATCTTCAAGAAAACCTATAAAGGTGGTGTGCTGGAAATGCGGAAAGGAAGGGCATTTCAGAAGGGAGTGTAAATCTAAAGCTCCTGATAAAGGAAAGGGATCTGATGATGCTCCTTCTGCAGAGGCGAAAACCACCTCAGATGAAGGTGGGGATGTGTACTTGGCTTCTTCAAGTACACATGTAGATCATGAGGCATGGTTGATTGACTCAGGTGCATCCTTTCACTTCACTCCCCATAGAGAGTGGTTCTGCGAGTATGAGAAATACGATGGTGGTGATGTCTTCTTAGGAGATGATACGAAGGCTAGAATCATTGGTTGCGGAAAAATAAAGTTGAAATTGCAAGGTGGAAGGGTTAGAACCCTTCCGTGTGTTTTACATATTCCTGCATTGGCTAGAAATCTGATTTATGTAAGCAAGTTGGATGATGCAGGTGTAAAGACAGTGTTCGAGAAGGGTACCTGCAAGATGGTTTGAGGAGCACTGTTATTGATGCGGGGAGTTCGGATTGGAACTCTGTACAAGTTGCAAGGTAGCACTGTTGTTGATGGGTGCAATAGCTCCATGGTTCCTGAAAATGGAGCAGAAAATCTAGTGGTCTCTGGAGAGAAGACCATGCTGTGGCATCAAAGGCTTGGACATATTGGAGAGAAGGTCCTTTGAATACTTCATGGTAAAGGTATGGTAGAAGGTATGAGTAATAGCTCTCTGGATTTTGATTTCTATGAAAATTGTGTATATG